>OY754974.1:30885046-31087546 GCA_963576475.1 Molanna angustata
TAATATACAAGCACACACATTACAACGTTAAATAAGTAAGATTATATTATAATCAAAATAAATAAAAAACAGACCAATTACATTTGTCCACAGATGACAATCATAATATACAAGCACACACATTACAACGTTAAATAAGTAAGATTATATTATAATCAAAATAAATAAAAAACAGACCAATTACATTTGTCCACAGATGACAATCATAATATACAAGCACACACATTACAACGTTAAATAAGTAAGATTATATTATAATCAAAATAAATAAAAAACAGACCAATTACATTTGTCCACAGATGACTATCATAATATACAAGCACACACATTACAACGTTAAATAAGTAAGATTATATTATAATCAAAATAAATAAAAAGCAGACCAATTACATTTGTCCACAGATGACAATCATAATATACAAGCACACACATTACAACGTTAAATAAGTAAGATTATATTATAATCAAAATAAATAAAAAACAGACCAATTACATTTGTCCACAGATGACAATCATAATATACAAGCACACACATTACAACGTTAAATAAGTAAGATTATATTATAATCAAAATAAATAAAAAACAGACCAATTACATTTGTCCACAGATGACAATCATAATATACAAGCACACACATTACAACGTTAAATAAGTAAGATTATATTATAATCAAAATAAATAAAAAACAGACCAATTACATTTGTCCACAGATGACAATCATAATATACAAGCACACACATTACAACGTTAAATAAGTAAGATTATATTATAATCAAAATAAATAAAAAACAGACCAATTACATTTGTCCACAGATGACAATCATAATATACAAGCACACACATTACAACGTTAAATAAGTAAGATTATATTATAATCAAAATAAATAAAAAACAGACCAATTACATTTGTCCACAGATGACTATCATAATATACAAGCACACACATTACAACGTTAAATAAGTAAGATTATATTATAATCAAAATAAATAAAAAACAGACCAATTACATTTGTCCACAGATGACAATCATAATATACAAGCACACACATTACAACGTTAAATAAGTAAGATTATATTATAATCAAAATAAATAAAAAACAGACCAATTACATTTGTCCACAGATGACAATCATAATATACAAGCACACACATTACAACGTTAAATAAGTAAGATTATATTATAATCAAAATAAATAAAAAACAGACCAATTACATTTGTCCACAGATGACAATCATAATATACAAGCACACACATTACAACGTTAAATAAGTAAGATTATATTATAATCAAAATAAATAAAAAACAGACCAATTACATTTGTCCACAGATGACAATCATAATATACAAGCACACACATTACAACGTTAAATAAGTAAGATTATATTATAATCAAAATAAATAAAAAACAGACCAATTACATTTGTCCACAGATGACAATCATAATATACAAGCACACACATTACAACGTTAAATAAGTAAGATTATATTATAATCAAAATAAATAAAAAACAGACCAATTACATTTGTCCACAGATGACAATCATAATATACAAGCACACACATTACAACGTTAAATAAGTAAGATTATATTATAATCAAAATAAATAAAAAACAGACCAATTACATTTGTCCACAGATGACTATCATAATATACAAGCACACACATTACAACGTTAAATAAGTAAGATTATATTATAATCAAAATAAATAAAAAACAGACCAATTACATTTGTCCACAGATGACAATCATAATATACAAGCACACACATTACAACGTTAAATAAGTAAGATTATATTATAATCAAAATAAATAAAAAACAGACCAATTACATTTGTCCACAGATGACAATCATAATATACAAGCACACACATTACAACGTTAAATAAGTAAGATTATATTATAATCAAAATAAATAAAAAACAGACCAATTACATTTGTCCACAGATGACTATCATAATATACAAGCACACACATTACAACGTTAAATAAGTAAGATTATATTATAATCAAAATAAATAAAAAACAGACCAATTACATTTGTCCACAGATGACAATCATAATATACAAGCACACACATTACAACGTTAAATAAGTAAGATTATATTATAATCAAAATAAATAAAAAACAGACCAATTACATTTGTCCACAGATGACAATCATAATATACAAGCACACACATTACAACGTTAAATAAGTAAGATTATATTATAATCAAAATAAATAAAAAACAGACCAATTACATTTGTCCACAGATGACTATCATAATATACAAGCACACACATTACAACGTTAAATAAGTAAGATTATATTATAATCAAAATAAATAAAAAACAGACCAATTACATTTGTCCACAGATGACAATCATAATATACAAGCACACACATTACAACGTTAAATAAGTAAGATTATATTATAATCAAAATAAATAAAAAACAGACCAATTACATTTGTCCACAGATGACAATCATAATATATTATATAAGCACACACATTACAATGCTAAATAAGAAAGGAAGTAAACATAATAAAGAATAAAAACATAATCAAGATAAATAAAAACCTTGTTAGAACAAATTAAAGTGATATTAAAAAATTATTGCATGTTTGCCGGTGACGAGAAATAAAGGGAAGAGGAAAAATAAAAAGAAAAATCGAAGAGGGAAGGATTTAACGCTCTACTATGATACAAGAAAGAAAACAAATTTAAAAAAAAAAAATTGGTTAAAAAATTAAATAGTTCCTGCCGCTGTGCATCTATATAAAGTGTTTTTGTAGCAGTTATTTCTAGCTGTGAATATGTCAGAATGTGACATATTCACAGCTAGCAGAAAATTTAATTAAAGATTTTAATTAAATTATTTTCAACATTTTTTGCTGAATTAGTGTTTCATTATTTAAAAATTTAGCATTAATTTCCCTAATATAAAAAAATATCATTTAATGTTTTGTTTATAAAATTAGGACTACACGTCGTAAAAAACATTAAAATCTAAAGAGTGCATAAAATCAAAGTGAATGTTCGAGTTTTGTCCTGAAAATAAAAAAAAATAACTCAATAATAGGTTTTAATATGTTTATTTATTTATTTAACTTCATGTACAATAAGGAGTATACGGCGGACTTATTTTCATAAGGAAATTTCTTCCAACCAACTAAATTTATAATTTTTTCAGTAATATAATCGAATGAGATTTAGCGTAAAATGCCCTCTTAAAGGCTACATAATACACGCATCGCATTAGACGGATTTTATTATGGTTTGTATAGGAATATGACAAATATGAAATTTTCAGAGCTCTAACTAGGATAGGGAAGTTTGTTAAAAATGGATTGCTGGAGCACAGACAATAGAATTTAAAGAAGGGGGTATAAAAAAGGTTTAATATATTTCGTGACTCACATTTTCACCCATTCATTGCATCCATTACGGTCATAAGTTCGCTTTTAATTCAAATCAGGTAAGCGAGATGACAAAAAAAAAATGCAAAAGTTATATTTTTCAAAGACTTGTGAGGGGGGGACAAGACTAAAAATAATTGCTTCATGTTTTTATGTTAATTTGGTACGACAAAGGGAAAAGATATCTTGTTTTATTCATGTATACACAATTTGTTACCTGTATTTTGTATTATATTTGGTGTTAATGTACCTGCAACCCAGGTTTAACTTTTATAAACAGGCTGTATGTGAAAATTAAAAAAAAATATATTTATTTAGAGACCCTGGAATTTTTCTTTGGATCAAAATAACCCTGGAATGTACTAGGATTAGAAAACGATCATGAGGTATGTTTGTGTTTGGCACCGATTTTAAAAAGTGATTTAATGTAAATAGATATTTTACAACATACGTGTTGTTTATTTATTTATTTATTTTTATTTTATTTTATTTCGATTTACGGTTTGATAACCTTTTACACATACAAGTATACATAATATATTAAAAACAACAGAATTAAAAAAAACAAATAAAAACAAACAAATATATAAAATGAAAATAAAAAATGAATAACAATATAAAAAAGGTGAAAACATGTAAGAATATGTAAAAAATAATGAAAAACATTTAATAAAAATATGTAAAAAAAACATGCGAAAAACATTCAAAAATATGTAAAAAAAATAAACAAAAAACATGTAAAAATATGTAAAAAAATAAACAAAAAACATGTAAAAAATAATGAAAATCATGTAACAAATATGTAAAAAATAAACAAAAAACGCAAACAAAAAAAAAAACAAAAAATACATATATATGTAAAAAATATGTAAAAAACATGTAAAAAATAATGCAAAAACATGTAAAAAAAATAAATAAAAAAACATGAAAAAACTAAACAAAAATCATGTAAAAAATATGTAAAAAAAAAAAATATGTGAAAAACATGTATAAAACATGTAAAAAAAAATGATAAGATTTTTCAACGATTTAGAAAAAAAATAATTTAACAAACTCATGTCAAGAAAATGCTGCAAATTTTCAATTCAATATTTTAATACTTTTTGGATTGACTTGGTTGTAAGGAATACATAGTTGGCCACAACCCACGTGTTTTTTGATATACTTGTTTGTAGATCTGTTGTATTTTCTGACAAAATAATATAATATAAGTCTATAGATCTGACTACTATGCCACGGATGTATGGCACAATCAATAATATTAATTATTTAAACAAGAGAAAGTGGCATTTATACAAAATTCAAGTAATAATATATTATTTGCACATTTGTATTGTATCTAAGTAAACATACTACTGTATGTATGTATGTATGTTGTAGGAAATATATGTATCACTAATCGAATCAGGTCAAATGGACTCCAATCTGAAGATACATAATTGAAGAAACCCTTGGAGGTGGAGGTTGCTTTTAGGACTAATTAAGTAACCTACCCATTACCTACCTACCCCATATTGAAGTATTGTGTGATATTATCATAAAAGGTCCACAAAATGGGGCGAGTTTAGCTACATATAAACCTACTAAAAATAAGTACCTACAAAAATCAATTCACACAAATAAATATGTTATGATAATATAATATATTTTTTATTTATATCTTTATATTACTTAGATAAAAAAAAAGAATAAGATGCACAATGAAAAAACATATTGCAATTTACTAGAGTGCAAGCACTCGTGTGTAAAGGAGACCTTTAACAAAAAACAAAATAATACACAGAATAGGCATGATGTCTAATTTTGAAAACCTATCACACGATGTTTTTATGCTTCCACTGTTTCCAAATACATATTTATATATATTCCACAATGTGGAGTAACAAACGACAGGTGTGTGGGTGTGCATTGCCTCATAAAACAAAGGACTACACGTGCGTGCTTGCCCACACTCTAGTCTCGTCTTACGTCTCACATAGTTGAAAAATGAGGGTCACCACCCATTATAAATGTTGTCTTTTTAGGTGTAAGGGGACTGGTGTGTGGAAAAACACGCATGTGTTGCGCTTCCTTTTATAAGTTAATGCACATCCACATATTTGTCGCTGGTTTCCGCTCGTTTTGGGATATGCCGTGATGATATGAATGAATGCTATGTTATTCATTTGATGAGTATTTTTTCTAACAATCGTTTATATGGTTTGAATATTTCTATATAAAAAGTGATTTTTTTTACCGATCGATTCAACCAAACGAGGAAAATATAATTTATGAGGGCGACTGCTTATTTTTTCAATTTGAAATTGCATCATTACTACAAAACGAATCATTTTGAAAAAAATAACATAGTTAGTTTGGATATTAATAAAGAAAAATATACCTTAATTTTTTTATTATGTTCTGTATATATTCTTGTAGGAAAATAATAAGCATACCCCGATTTTTGACATTTATCTTAAATTAAAAAAAAAACAAAGTATAGAGCAATATATTTTTTTATAAATTTAAGAAGAACAAAATATCTGGAAAAATATTATGTGACGTTGCATTAATGCATCAGGTTAAGTAAATAAACCAAAAAAACTTTTATTTCGCAATGGCGCTGAATGGAAAATAAATGTTTTTTTTTAATTTATTAACTAAACCTTATTAATTAACTTAGCATTAATGCAACGTCACATCATATTCTTCTAGATATTTATGTCTTCTTTAATTAAAAAAAATTATATATTGAACTACGCCTTACAGTTTATAAAAATTTAAGATAAACGTTGAAAATCGGGTAATGTCATTATTTTTATCTATCTAAATTATTTTTTTTCAAAACGATTTGATTAGAAATAATGATGGTATATCAAATTGAAAAATAGGTACGTTGGCAGCAGTCCCCCCCCCTTAAAAAGCAACTTGGGTTTTAATATAACCAAAATTACGAATTACGTTTAGAAACTGCACAAATGTTATTATTAAATAGCAAGGTGCGACAGCTTACGACAAAAATATTACAGGTAATTAATTCAACCCTCTCTGAAAACAATTTAAAATAAATATTATTATTTTAAACGAGGGGGGTGAAGTTATTTAAAAGCAAAACCACATTGACCACGATGAAAATGAATTCACAAAGTATGTTTTACTACTAACAAAGGAACCGCTTGTTCGCTATAAAGATCAACGGGACAAATTTATATAATCAGTAAGGTGGATTGTTGGATAAAATATAATATGTAGTTAAAGCTTATATCATAATATTAAGAAATGACCTTGTGATAAATGACCTTGTGATAAATGACCTTGTGATAAATGACCTTGTGATAAATGACCTTGTGATAAATGACCTTGTGATAAATGACTTTGTGATAAATGACCTTGTGATAAATGACCTTGTGATAAATGACCTTGTGATAAATGACCTTGTGATAAATGACCTTGTGATAAATGACCTTGTGATAAATGACCTTGTGATAAATGACCTTGTGATAAATGACCTTGTGATAAATGACCTTGTGATAAATGACCTTGTGATAAATGACCTTGTGATAAATGACCTTGTGATAAATGACCTTGTGATAAATGACCTTGTGATAAATGACTTTGTGATAAATGACCTTGTGATAAATGACCTTGTGATAAATGACCTTGTGATAAATGACCTTGTAATAAATGACCTTGTGATAAATGACCTTGTGATAAATGACCTTGTGATAAATGACCTTGTGATAAATGACCTTGTGATAAATGACCTTGTGATAAATGACTTTGTGATAAATGACCTTGTGATAAATGACCTTGTGATAAATGACCTTGTGATAAATGACCTTGTGATAAATGACCTTGTGATAAATGACCTTGTGATAAATGACCAATGTGATCTTCTTTAGGAAGTGGGAGGAGTTTGGTAGGCGGTCTATTCACAATATTCTTTGTAAAGCAAAGTTGTATGCCATATAAATAGTATAATTTACAAATTTAAAGCTTTTATTTACACAAATATGCACACAAATATATAAAACCCGAAAAAATATTGTATAACACCAAATCTGTGATATAAAAAAAATTTCATGAAGAAAAGATAAAATTCGGAGGTTTTCCAACTGTCGATTTGTTTTAAATAACAAGAATAGTAATTTAAATATTAAGACAGAAAAAACCTCTGACTGTAGATTTTCATGTTCTCTATCGACTGAAGTAAAAGTCTACTTAATACTCCCCTTTTTTGGCTCTTCACCCGTTAAGAGTGTTCTCAGCTACACAAGTTATTATTTTTGTATATTTATTTTACTTCAATCAATTTCAATTTTATGTACAGAGTTAGATTTTAATGTCATTAATTTGGACTATGACAAAATAAAAAAGGGTTATACTAAAACAAATTTTTCAAGAAAAGTTTTAAACCGATTCAAATTACAAAAAAACTCAAGCAATAAAATTAAAATGTCAAAATAAACTGTTCTTTATTTCAAAGAAGTATCTTTTGAGAGTTCTGGGGAAACTAAATTAACTTTTTAGCCTATTCGAAAAACACAAACAAATGGAATGTAATTATTTCTTGTTCAGTAATGAGGTTCACCACCCATTCTATATGTTGTGCTTTTTTTGATGAAATGAGACTGATGTTTTATATCGTGCTTAATTTTTATAATGTAATGCGCGCCCGCACACGTTTTCGAATGTGGTCTGATGATATCAGACGAGTGGTTGGGTGCGATCTGCCCAAGATACGGAGCAGTGGAGGTCTCAGAGAAAGTCCTTTGTTCATTACTGGACGAAGGAGGGCTGAAGAAGAAGAAGAAGAGACGCACATAATATCCAGTTATGTTGTGCTTTTTTAGATGAAATGAGACTGATGTTTTATATCGTGTTTAATTTTTATAATGTAATGCGCACCCACACACGTTTTCGAATGTGGTCTGATGATATCAGACGAGTGGCTGGGTGCGATCTGCCTAAGATACGGAGCAGTGGAGGTCTCAGAGATAGTCCTTTGTTCATTACTGGACGCACATAATATCCAGTTTCCACATTCTTGAGTCTTATGATATTTATCGTCTCACAGATCCAGACTGAAAACACAATTAAAGACTGTCTTCACCGGAAATCGAAGAGATACCTAACCAACTGAGCCAGGATGGCCGAAAAAGGAAACAGTATAATTATTATCATTTATGAATTAATTGAAAAATATTTTTTAGTCATTTCTTAAATATTTAAGAAATGACTAAAAAATTATTGCGTCCGTGTTTATGAGGGCCCTAAGACGGATATTTGCGAGATGACGCCGGCATTATAGTGGACTGGCTCGGGGCTCACGACCTGAATAAATGACCATATTTTATTTTTTATTAAATTGAGTATTTATAAATTTGATTTTTATGAATTGTACTTTCACAATGTCGTACGATAAAAAAATAAATAATATTTGGAAATAAAATTTTCGATCATTCAGTACAGATATTTAAAGAATAAGCAAATTGATTCTTTCGAGATTTCGGCATAGAATGTTGCAAACTCCATGGACTGCTAATCAGAATCAACATGTCCATATTGAATGGACCATAGACAAAGAGTGATTGAATGCGCAGACTATCCTAAGTCATGGGGACAGAGGGAGGGAATATTTTTTTAAATAATCTTGTCACAGAAGCTGAACGATTTATAACTGCGCTATGGTGGTCTGCAGATTTAAAATATATACCTACTCAAAGAGTAGAAATATATCGTTAACACTGGAACTATTGTTGACTGGACACACAAGAACCTTGTACATGGTCGTATTTCGATCCTACAAAGACATTACGAGGTACGTAAGTCAGTGGAAAGTGCAAAGGATGGGTTTCCAAGTATTCCTTTTGGTATCAACTGGCAAATGTACCACTAAGGTTAGGTGAACTAGGTTTGAAGGTACATAGAAGCTTTTGGCCACTGCATCAATAATGTAAAGGATTTACTTGAGAAATCTTCTTTAAGTATTTCCACTTTTGTGCTGAAAGGTATTACGAGTGCAGCTTGTTATTGTAAAAAGGATCAAAGTATGTTATAAAGATGTTATTTTACGTAAAATAACCGTAACACTTAGTGACTAAACCCGATTCACCAAAAATATATTTTGATTTAGTAACCAAATATCGTTTACATGTAGTAGGTACAAGAATTCGTTAAGTATATGAAGTTGGAATATTAATTGAGAACTGGGAAATCAAGGTACCTACAGGGCTTACGACCTGTCATCGGCTGGTTTGCGTGATCACTTTATGCGCTTGCGCACCGTTCACCGATTATGTCTCTTTATTGATATAACAATCCTTCATATTCCAACTTCTTTTCACTTGAGATATTAAAAAAAAAATTTCATTAATATATTATTGACTAATGACATGGAAAAAATCTAATGCTGCGCATATTCAACTATAAAAATATTCGAATTTATGGAATATATTAGGATGTAAGTATATTATACAACTAAATAAAAAAATCGAGGAAATCCTTTTCAAAATTACGAAATCGATCGAATAACGATATAACGCTTGAATATGAGGTAACATGTGTAGTAGTATCGATTCATGTTCAGAAATACAAAATTTTTGATTGCAAAAATCGATTGCGATATTTCAGTACAGACAGACAACTGATGTAAAAGAAAAGTGTGTAAAAATATTAATTCTTTGAAAAGGGTAATTCAACATTACATATCTATATGAAATCAATATGGATTTGATTAAAATTTACATGACTGTACAGTGAACTCTATACGTTATAACACACCATACACAAACACTACAAAACGAAACTCATAGATTGATAATATGATTCTTGTTAAAATACAATTCTAAATTTCAAAGTCCAGTTGGCAAAGATATAATATTCTCTTGCCAAAAATGATCTTTATCTATCTATGTATGCTTCAAAAGACGGCCCTTTTGACACAATTGTTTGTCTTTCGGTACTTGAGATACAAAAAAGATATCCGAGCAGTTCCAAGAGTTGAAACACTAGACCGATGACGTCGGAAGTGTTGATAAATTCCACACCATATTGGAGTGTCCCATCACCTCCGCCAATGATTGATGTGTCAGCCCATTTTCTTTTCCATCTACTTCATACTGACAGTAAGGAGAATTCTAGACAATTCAATCTCCTGATGGGAGACGCAGCCTTTCAATCAATCCTAGACAGGGCCAGATGAAGGATTCGGCTGAAAAATAAAACAGTGCTGTCTAGGATGAGTTTTTTGAGAAAAGATCAAAGTATATGTCATTAAAGAATGTATAAGTTTAAATACTTTCATCTCATAAAATTGTACAATATTTTTGGTTATTTCAATGATATGTGGCTCCGTCAAACAACACATTTTTGAATAATTTTATGAAATCAAAGTGAATTTACTGATACTTTTCTTGAAAAAAATCAGCCGCGTTCAAACACTTCCTTAGCTGCCATATTTCGTTCACCTATAGCACAAGCTTTTATAGAATTGAGTGAATGTAGAATAATTTTTTATTTTTATATTGCTTTTTGGGCAACTAACAGGTACCATGTCAAATATTAATTTGACTTACAAATCCAGACTGAAAAAACAGTTAAAAATCACATTTGAAAAATGGCATTGATGAATTATAAAGATTTCGTTATGAAATATTTAAATGAAAAATAATTTAACATACTCATTTTATATAAATGCAGAAAATTTTCGTTGGCTTTGAAAAGCGTTGGCCACAATCAACTCGGTTTGTAAAAAAAAAAGATATTAAAATGCACTTAAAAGATAATTTTTGTTCCTGAAATTTAGTTAACTGATTTATAATTTATATCCCCCAATAATTAAAGGCAATTTGTTTTTGACTTCTATTTATTAAATCATTTTTTTTAACGTCAGCCCTCCTTCGTCCAGTAACGAACATAGGCCTCAACCTGAGACCTTCACAGTTCTCTATCCTGGGCAGGCCGCATCCAACCGCCTCGGACTTCCAACTCTTCTTCTGCCCGTTCTTTGTCGCCGATACATTGAAGGCGATCCCACCATCCGCCCAGACTCGTTCCAGGAGAAGAAGTCTCCTATTCGAGTCCGCTGATAATACGCCGGCAAAGATGCGTATAGGTGCGAGTACAGTGTCGAGTACAGCGAGCGAGTACAGCGAGCGAGTGTCGCCGATACAGCTCTTTGTTGGTCATCTGGAGTCTGTGGTTCAGGTGACATGCCCTGCCCAACTCCAATTCTGGTTGCCAACCCTTTGGACAACGGCGGTGACTTAGGTTTTCTACCTTATCCACAAGTTGGTTGGCGAACATCACACCAGTTTGCAAACTCATCCAGATCCTGCGCCAACCTAATTAGTGACGCCGCATCAGGAATCCAGAACCACTGCCTGAGATTTCTAAGCCACGATATTCATTTATGCCCCATGTAGTTTAACTCCCAATAAAACAGATCATTCTGTAATTTCATTCTTGTTTCTTTTCCATTTCGGTTCTGGTAATTCTTTTTTTTTCGCTTCAAATCGGCGTCACTCGTGCCATCTTTATAGATCAAAAGTACACATTAACAAAATAGATCGTTTTACTTGGGTTTGTGGCATTCTTTTACAGATTTCTTTGAAATCTGTTTTTCTTTAAAATCTCTCAAAAGGACTTTGAGGTATCGATTTGGTTTAGTTATTTAAGAGGAAAATATTTCAGTTTTATTTTTAATATTCTTATTTTATTTTGTATTGCTTCTCGAGTAACTAAAGAGTAAATATTTATATACCATCACGGCATATCCCACAATGTTGGGTAACCAGCGACATGTTTGAGAGTGTGCCTACACACTAGTCTAATCTTAACTAAAAAGGCATCATTCAAAATGGAATCAACTAACAAATATTATGTCAAATATTTATTTAACATGCATCCATAGCAAGTTGTCACATTCTTGCTTATGATCTTAATCATCTCACAAATCAATATCTAAAATGCAGTTAAAAACTGTGTCTCATCCGGGAATCGAACCCGGAATATATAACTAAATGAATTATGATGGTTTGATGATTTGAGGATTTACTTAAATAAGATGAACGATTTTGTATTTATAATATTTTTTGACAATACCTATACAAATGTGTACCTAGAATGTTTTATTACCCTTAAAAAAACAAAGAATGAGTAAAAAAGTTGACCACCGTGGAAGAGTGGTAAGTCGGTTGACTTCAGTGCCTGCGTTCTGGGTTCAATTCCCAGCAGATGAGAAATGATCTGAAATTATTTCATTGTATTCAGTCACGCAAATATTACTTGTCTGCACTGAAGATATATCTATCTGGCAAAAAACTCGTTGATTGTTCATGGTGTTATGATGGTTTTTCAAAATAGACAAAGGTGAATGTTACCTACTATGTCGGAATATGTATATAATAGATCAATATACAACTGAGTCCTTAATAAAGACCGAAATCAAATTTTGGCTCTCATAATATACATAAATTCAATTATGTTATTAAATATTATATTTTAGGTGTTCTTTTATGTAAACTATGTTGTCACAAAAATATTATGTAAAAAAATATGTAAAAATGAAAATTCATAATATATGTTATGTTACAAAAAAATTGTTATAATAGTTTTTTTTATTTATGATCATTTTATGAATTTTTTTATATTTTTTTCCTTTTCATTTTTTTATTAATTTAAATAATTTTCAAAACCATCACTGTTTTGGCTAGCACTGGATAATATAATATATATTTAAACAGAAATATTGTAAGTGACCCGTCTCAGAACAGGTTTTCCTAGTGCGACGGGGAACGAATAATTTGATTGTCATTTATGTATTTTTGAATAATAAAACGCCGGGTTGCCGGCACTGTTACTAAAAGTAAATAAAAAAATCATGAATATCTATCGGTACCTACCTACTAATAATATAGGAGCAAAATATACCATTCTTCAATGTTTAAGGAGGTACCTGTAACCTAAAAAAATAATGAAGGTATAAAACAAACAGTTTGTATAATGATATAGATAATATTGATACAAGAATTTAAGGTAAAAATGGCAGCCAAATACTTCATATGATTTAGCACTCAATCGTCTATATAATAAAACACGAAGTATGACTGTCTGTTCCATTATTATAAAATATTATAATACGTGTGCATATTCTTCAATCAAGGCTATGAAATAGTCTATGTCCTAATATTACGTTGGATATCTCGTTGAACATATTCAAAAAAGGCTAAAACAAAAATATCAATCAGAAAATAGCGAATTTCTTCTTCCTCTCCTCATCCTCTCCTTATCCTTTTGTTTTCCTATTTGTTATATATTTTTGTCAAGTCATAACCTTAATGCTATAGTACACATTTTATTGAATATTATCATCATCATATTTTTTTTTTTTTTTTTTATTTTCAAGGCATTGCATCCTATTGGATGATTTGTGCCAAAAATTCGACAAATTAACAATTTAACATAAACAAATAAACTCAGACATTGTACTGAAATATAAATATAAAATTATATAACATAAGAATTATAAAATCACAAAGTTGGTCTTAAGTGATTTTAAGAGGGTCGCTTTAGATAAAATAAATGCATTTTCTTACATCTAGTATAACCTCAACGAATATTAACAAGTTGAACGGTATGAATTATATAAAAAGAAAAAAAACAAGAAAATATTTCAAGTTACGTAAAAATATAAAGGAAGCACACAATATCTTAAAATAACTTTTCCTTTATTTATTCAATACATAGGCGACGAAAAGCGACAAGACATAATGCTTCCTTCATACATTCTGGTAAATCATCATAAAGTTGAAAACCTTTGTAATACACATTATTTTTATAAAATACTTAGATTTTAATTCAAGATAAGTTTTATTTTATACATAAATACGATTATTAAATTAAAAAATGTAATTGATGTGACACGGGAGAAGTCGGGTATAAAATGTAGCGATAAAATAAATCAAATGTGTATTTACATTACTCGGTATGCCGCCGCCATTGAAGGGCCCTGGGTGGTACTTGTGGTCGGTGCCCGTTCAAAGGACCCTAGGATACTGCGGGGGCCCGTTTAACTATCTCACTACTTGGAAGTGCGGCCTTTTTGTGACTATTAAAGCGGCAATTTTTTACAAAAAAAAAAAAAATGTCGGGATCTGCGTTAATCAGATAAAGTCATGAATGTCGGACCTTTGATGAAATAATATCGTGACGTTAAATATAAAAGTATTATACCTACATACATTCAAGCATACCATCACGCCATCACCCTAGCGGGGTAGTCAAAGAGGACCCAACGCCAGACTCGTGGCAATTATCTTGCCGATGGTAATTTTTTTAAATCATAATTCTCTACTATTCCATGGTATATTTGTCGCCAAATGTCTTGAGCCGTTTCGCCAAGAAGGGGGGAGATTTGCACGTATACCAACGAAGCAAAAAGACACAAATTTGTTCAAGAAATTTGTCGATATTTATACGATGAAACTATTGATGAGAGAAAAATAATATGAAGCATTTAAAACATTTGTTTATGTTTTGTTTTATAAATTATTTTTACTGTGTAAGCAAAGAGCTGTTGCTTTCAAAGGCTTCTAGATTAAAGTAGGAAAGGAAACATGAATTATTTTGATAACGTGTAATATTGTACATAAATATATACCATCACGCCATGTCCCTCACGGGGTAGGCAGAGAGAAACGAATGCCACTTATTTCTATCTTGACACACATTCATCGCTTCGTCAACATTCATACATCGTCTTATACACGTTCGTCTGTTGTTCACGCGTCTAACATTTCCGTCTTTCAAAATACCATTCACATCGATGTGCCATCCCTTCCTTGGGCGACCTCGACCTCTCATTCTATTCCTGTCCGCAATGTATATTGTCTTCGTCAAGCGTTCCTCATTCATTCTCCCCATGTGGCCAAACTATCTCAATGTGTTCACTTTCATTCTATTAATAACATCTTTCTTTGTCCTACATTCTTTCCTTATGTCCTCATTTCTGACCCATTCATACATCTTTCTATTACAGATTCTTCTTAGGGATATCATTTCAACTGCATTTATGTAATATTGTATGTTATTCTAAAGTCGATTATTTATATTTAAATAAAATAAAAAAAAATCAAACAATTCAAGCGTGTGTGAGACAATGTACATATGGACGTGAAAGAAGCGATGATTATATGCCAATTTAGAGGAGATTTCAGTTTATTTCTCTCTGCCTTTCCCAAACAGGGAAACGATGCGATGGTATGATGTACCTATAGATGCTTGGGCTATATGTGAACAAATTTGGTCGAGACGAGATTCGAACCCGCGTCCTTTGGATTACTTATTTCAGGGCGCTTGCCGTTTTGCCACCGACCCATCATTTTATGTATTAGTTTTGTCGTGCTTCCTTTTTATAAGGGAACGCACACCCGCACATCTGTCGCTGGTCATCACACATTGTGGGATAGGCCGAGATGGTATGAAATAATGTATGTAAAAAATATTAGATAGGTACCTGCAATATTCAAAAATTACTTATATATTTTTCAAACGACCGAAATGGGATTCGCGGTAGCGAACAAAATAAAGTAGAACGTATAATTATATATCATTTTTTAAAATTCTATAGTGTAAATATTTTATTTATTTATTTGTTTCTTCTTGTACCAACCAACCAGAGCTGATGTCAATATACAATACAGTGTGTATTATGGAAATAAAAAAGATTGAATATAAGAACAGTTCATAGCATTTTTTTTTGTAAAAAGGACATGACTAAATGAAAAGAAAATGGTAAAAAGGACAAGACAAAATGGTAAAAAGGAAAAATGGAAAAAAGGAAGGAAATTGTAAATAGGAATGGTAAAAATAACTTTGGTAAAAAGAACAGGACAAAAACAAAAAAAAAATCAAAATTACGGAAGAAAATAAAAAAAAATAAAGACAAAAAAGATTGAATATAAGAATAGTTCATAGCAATTTTTTTTTATTTTTATTTTTATATTACTTCTCGGGCAATCAACAGGAACTATGTCAAATATTTATTTAAAACGCACCCAATAACAAGTTGCTACATTCTGGAGATTACTCGTCACACAGATCCAGACTGAAAAACAATTTAAAACTGAGTCTCCACCGGGAATCGAACCCGGGACCTTCGTATCGGCAGTCAGATACCTATCTAAAACCAACAGAGCCACGAAAGCCGACAATGATAGGAAAACAAAAGGATTTGGAAAGGAAGAGGAGAATAAGAAGAAATCAGGTAATACCTATATTGGTCTGTGATGTTGATAACATTTTTTTTTAAAAAGTCATTTTGTTTGTATAGAATAATACTAAAAAAACTAATGAAAAAAGGCAATTGATTTAGGATACACTTAACATTGAGTCCCTTAATGCGGATTATATAAATATTTAGATTGGTTGGATGGCTTAAGGGCCTAATATATTTTTATGGTGATTTGCATAATTATTAATCAATCAATTCGTCTTTACTTCGTTTTATATTCTGGTCGATGGTCTATTAAAATTTATATTATAATTTATTCATAAAATAATTCGCGAAATTGGCGAGGATTGTAAATTTTTACTATCGTCCATTTAATGGAGGAATATTATTTTATGATTGAAGAGTGCTGGCGAATCAAGACAAATTTCAGAATATGAAATGAATAAAAAAAATTCTTCAGTTATTCTTCTTCTCTGGTTATAATCCTGGGATTGGCTTGCAGCAATTTTTTCAATTTTATTCTTCCATTCTTCCCTGTCTTGTGCGGCTCTTTTGAAATCAACATAATATGATGAGCAGCGCACATCTACCAGCAGGTCCTCCAGATACTCTCGGCGTGGGCGTTCCCTAATAGAGCTTGTCCCCTCGATCATACCATCCATTATGGCGTGCAAGAGGCGCTCTTGTCGTATTACATGGTCGATCCATATTGCGCGCCTTTTGGACAGTATGTCCTGAGCAGGTGCCTTCCTCCTTCGATCCTTTGGAAATCTTCCTTCTTCTATTCAGTCATTAGACATATATAAACACACATATAGTCAATGGCATAGATGTACCTAAGTGTGCTGAACCATCAGAGAAATTGTTTCATTAAAAAAATTTGTTCGTCTTGAGCACAAACATTTTAGGGATCTAATTTTGAGTACGAATAATGTTACATTTTTTTGTGTCCTGTGCATGTAGAGAGTTGATTTCTAAACGAAAAATTCTTTCATATAACCAGTATTTCAAGCCCAGACAAGCAATACAAATCAATTAAAATAAAATATCTGCCTATCTGGGAATTGAACCAGGACACCAGTTAAGAAGTTAAACGATGTACCTATAATACCCCGTCGTCAGTTGGTTTACTTTTGATTAAGCTACGTAGGTTACCTATGCATTTAAGTACTGTGAATATAAATAAATATGTTTATTAAAAAATATTAACCAAAACTTCCATACACCCTGCGTAAGTGGCGAGCTTATTGCCATATGGAAATTTCTTTCGACCAACCAGAGTGGAAATGGTTTGATTTTTAAGACCGGACGTTTTCGCAATATGATGGTGTAGAAGAAATGATATATTTATATTTATTTATTTAATATAGCGACAACAAAACTATAAAATAAAATGTGTGCCAAAACATTTATCTATAAATAAAAACAATATGATCAACAAAAAAATAAACAGAAAAAAACGTCATTAAATAAAAAAAAATAAAGATAAGTATAAAACTTATCAATATAAAAAAACAAATAAAACAAAATGATGAAGGGGTAGGAAGGACAAAGAGAGAAACGAAGGTCATGAAGGTATCTGACGCATATTGTCGAGACACATCGGCGATAACGTTCGGTCGAATCTATGGAAAAAAAAAACTTTAATGCGCCAGAAAATATTTATGAAATTAATATTACAAAAAAAAAAACTGAGTTAAATTAGTTTCCGACAAATAACATGAGAATTTTCGTAACTAACCAAGCAAAAAAACGCATTGTTGCGCTCAGGCGGGCAACTCTAGTCAAACGTCGAAATCAAAACCCTCATGATTACCCATATCATGGATATAATTATCATAATATGGAGTTCTATAATATCCTAACATATTAGTTCACAACCCATACGGAATGTAGTGCCTTTTTTGGTGAAACGAGACTGGTGTGTGGGTATACATAGATGTGTTGTTCTCCCTTTTATAAGGCAATGCACACCCGGACACCTTTCGCTGGTTACCCCACATTGTGGGATATGCCGTGATGGTATGAATGAATGAACCATATGATAATTATATCCACGGTATGGGTAAAATTGAATGGTTTTGATTTCGACGGTAGACCAGACTTGCTCCCCTGGTATTTGTCGCTAACTCATTTTTTAATTTTTATTGCTTGCATTACATAACAAAAATAATAACTGATTTTTCTTATCTATATTTCGATGCGTTGCGCATCGTACGAAGAAGCTGAGAGTAACCAATTATCTTTGTGTGCAGTAAACATTTTGATAAGTGGGTAAATGATGATATATTGCTTAGCTTTCCTTTTGATCTGAACCTCTTCAAAGGAAGAGGTAAACATTCAGTAAGTTAAGATAATAAATCATAAGAGATTGAGGCCCCATAATATTATTGACATGAGAAGAAACGAATGCGGCATGGATGAACAAAAGGGTAGTTTCTTAAGTAAACACTACCTTGGCGTTGTATCTACATATTTATGTACCTACCTTCCTATTATCCATACACTTTGAT
This sequence comes from Molanna angustata, assembly GCA_963576475.1. Lineage (NCBI taxonomy): Eukaryota > Metazoa > Arthropoda > Insecta > Trichoptera > Molannidae > Molanna > Molanna angustata. Next base: position 30,904,177 of record OY754974.1, read on the forward strand.
AACCTGGTACATTTATTTATAGGTAATAAATAATTAGGTACATTTAATTCTCGTGGGTATTTTATTTATTCTATGCTACATACAGTCTTCAAATAAACATAAAAAAACTCTAAATTATCTAGCAACCATAAAATCAAAATTGTAACACAAATAACTAAAAAACGGTCTTACAAAAAAACGTTAGGTACTTAGCACGGAGATAAACAAAAAGATAAAAAGAACAATTAAACAAGAATACAAAAAAAACAAACAATAATACATAAAGCAAGGATGTCTAGGACAGTACAATGGATAAGAATGGGAACAAATCATAGGAATTGGTATAGTAAAAAAACAAAGTTAAAAAAAAAAACAAAGTTTTTTATTTATTTTGAATCAATAACTATAAAGTTGAACAAAATTCTTTTTCTTAATCTTATTTAGATAGACAAAGATTAATTGGAGGAACACAAAAAATGGTACATACTTTCCAGATCGAGAAGTTCAGCAATTATTTCTGTTCCAGTATATATTCTTTAGTGGAGAAAAAATAATAAATAAAAGTGTGTGTCAAATATTGAATATCATAGGTAGGTACTGTTTAAAATGAAAAAGAACTCGAAGTAGTTAAAATATTTATTTCGTTAAATAACGTAATATTTTCTCAAAAAAAACACATTTTTTTACATATTTTCGAAAATAAACATAATGTATAATCATTTTTGATATACCACTATAATGATTCTGGAGGAGGCCAGGGCCCATACAGGACTGTATCGCTAATGATGATGATACCACTATAATTGTCGGCCTTCGTGGCTCAGTTGGTTAGATATCTGACTGCTGAGCCAAAGGTCCCGGGTTCGATTCCCGGTGGAGACACAGTTTTTAATTGTGTTTTCAGTCTGGATCTGTGAGACGATTAATATCGTAAGTCTCCAGAATGTGGCAACTTGTTATTGGGTGCGTGTTAAATTAATATTTGACATAGTACCTGTTAGTTGCCCGAGAAGCAATATAAAAATAATAAAAAAAATTGCTATGAACTATTCTTATATTCAATCTTTTTTGTCTTTATTTTTTTTTTAATTTTCTTCCGTAATTTTGGTTCTTTTTTTTGTTTTTGTCATGTTCTTTTTACCAAATAAATAAATAATAATATTTCAGGTACCTACTAGCATACTCACACTCACAAACTGTTTAAGAATATTGTGATTGTTCACTATTTTTTCAAATTAAATAAATTATCAGTATAAAAAAAATTCTTTCTATTTTTACGACTTTCTGCTAACTTTTTTATTATTTTTCCAAAAAAAATATCATTTAGTATATTTTATCAATTTGAATACAAATTACAGATGATGAACAAATAATGGAAAACAAAAAATACTTAAAATGGATTGATAAATTAAACAAAATAATTACATTGATTCAAATTATAAAAATGGAAAAGTGATTTAAATTATAAAAATGGAAAAGTGATCCAAATTATAAAATTGGAAATAAGGGAGGGAAAATTGTAATTTTGTACTTCAAAATAAAGGAAACCATTTTAACTGGCATATATATTTATACTATATAAAACACGTGAACTTAATGTGTACACTACTTGATTTAAGTGTCTGTCAAATTAATCCACGCGATAAATTTTTGATTAATACGACAAATTACAATAATAAAAAAACGGTGACCCGGTCGGTAAAGTGTTGTCAGTAAAATGAGGTGTTATTTATGTTGGGCCGGTCTCTTTGGCCCTTGTGCCACAGGGGTCGGACTGCCCATCAATCAATGTCCCGTCCGTCCCTTCGTCCACGGATCGTCAGAGGACCACCGCTGGCTCTAAATTGTTATACATTTTTTATCTACCTTAATAAAATAGCGTCATCAGGAATTACCTGGTTTTCAAGACCAACCTCTGCATTTAATACCAGCTTGCTCCGGCCTCTAAGATAATATTATCACTTTCATAAAGGTATTATAGGGATCGTCGAATATTTTGACGATATTTGGACGACAGTATGCGTATCTACCAAGCATATAAAAAACATTTTTTTTTATTTTGCGCAGCGACGCCTTTATTCAAGATGTCTGTCGATCATTCTACATCAAATCGAATTAAATATTAATAGTGTACGTGAGTGATTGTGTGTAAGACATGGTTTGAGAAGCGACTGGTTCGTGTATATTGTAAGGTTTAGTGTGAATGGTTAATGCGAGTGAGTTAAATTAGTGTTTCAATTGTTGATTGGTGGGAGAGGAAGAGGAAATATAAGACTTGGTCAATATCCACAATTTTCAAAAAGTCTTAACGTAGTACAGAAGGGCAGAAAGAAGGAGAATATGACAGAGGTAAACTCGAGGCCATACGAGAAATACTGGCCATGGCGCGGTACCATGTGACGTCATCAAAATTATGACGTTTAGTAGTATTATAGTTAGGTATCAGAAAAAAACTTGAGCGGGTCACGCACATTTGTATATTTTTGCTTAGTTGATTTATGCTCAATCCGTCTCCCTCCACGGCGAAAAAGTTCAAGAAGTTTGACCGAAACTATACGGAACCCAACCAAAAGGCAATTACTAAACGACACTACTTTGATGACGTCATAGGTTCCGTGCCATGGACTGTATTATTTGTTGCATGGCCTCAGTCACTACTTTGATGACGTCATACGCCTGGACTACTGCAATGGTATCTACGCAAACCTCCCAAAGCTGGAGCTAAACAAACTTCAATCCGTCTTCAACGCTGCTGCTAGGCTAATTACCGGAGCCGCGAAATTCTCACACATATCCCACTATCTACGAAATCTTCACTGGCTAAAAGTGCCAGAGAGAATCAAGTACAAATTATGTTTGTTGACTTTCAAAGCAATCCATGGCATGGCTCCCACGTATCTTTGAGACTTCTGCATCCCTCTCACCGTAAACGAACGACAACAAACACTTCGGTCAGCCACCACATCCATGATTGGCAAGTTGACTGAAATAAATAGAGTCAACACTACATCCTTTGGTGATCGTGCTTTTGCTGTGGCTGGACCAGCCTCGTGGAATAAACTACCACCTGAACTGAGGCAAATTGACAACTTAGCACTATTCAGGAAACACCTAAAAACTCACTTCTTCCGCGAGTCTGTAATATATTCAAAAACCTGTAATATATTCAAAGCGCCCTTGAGGTGAGGTTATCACAAAAACGGCGCTATAAAAATCATCCTAATTTATTATTATATGATACCGCGCCATGGACTGTATTATTTGTTGCATGGCTTCAGTCACTACTTTGATGACTTCATATGATAACGCGCCATGGACTGTATTATTTGTTGCATGGCTGCGGTCACTACTTTGACGATGTCACATTTAACCGCGCCATACCTGTATTTCTAGTATGGTCTCGAGGGAAACATATTCCACGTATCAGTTATATAAAACACAAATTATATAACCATGAAGGTACATATACGTGTGTGAAATAAATTATATGAGTAAACAGTAATGTTTAACAAACGCACACACGAACGCTTCCTTTTTTCAACGTTGCAAATTTAAAATGTGTGATGTGAAACGAACGATATAAACATAAGAAAGAATGGAAAAAAGTTTAATTTAAAATTAACAAGACCCTTTTAGTTTTTTACGCCATGATAGTCATCCCAAGCACAGGGGGACAATAAAATACAACAATTTGACTTTGTCTTATCCGACAATGTACCGGGTTTGTCACTAATATATGTAAGGGGATACTTTGGTCATACAATGTAGGTACACAAGTATTATTATTTCTTTCTATCTGTTTTATTATATTCCATTATATATACTTTTATGCTGTGAATCCTGTGGGCAAGAGACCCCTGGGAAGACCAAGGCAGAGATTGATGGACAATGTTACCCGAGATCTGAACGTGCTGAATGCTTATGATGACTGGGAGTCCACTGCAGCTGACAGGAAGGCTCGGAAAGCTATTGATCAGGAGGCTAAAGCTCTACCGGAGTTGTATGGCCATCGGAAGTAAGTAAGTATGCTGTGAAGTATCAGCTTAGAATAGTGCTTTCGCTCTTATCTATTATGCTTAATCATTTTCGGGTGTTCCGTAAGAGCCGGGTAATCGAAAATACAACAGGCAACAATGACATCTTACAAAGTTCAGCAATGAGGTTCAATACCAATACTGAGACGAGACTGGTCTGTGAAGACACACGCATGTATTGTGCTTCCTTTTATCAAGATTATGTTTTGGTATCTAATTTATTTAAGATTGGTGCAACATTTTAAAAGCGGAACACCGAAACATAGCTAATAATAAATTAAATAAATTTGTTTACTTCTTCTTTTATCTTTTATTTATTTATTTTATATTTTATCTTTTGATTTGTAAGTTGGAACCTTTTCGAGATTTCTCTCATCTTTAGTAACTTATTTACTTATTATATTTTTTATTTTAATTTGTTGGCAAATTCACAGAATGTATTAAATAACATTATTTACATAATCTTTAAAATATAATACATTACAATTATGAATTTACTCGTGAAATATTACAAATATAAATGCTTGGTAGAAAAAAGTATCAACAAATAAAAAAAATTGAACTTTGATGACAGAGGAAGCAACAATAACAACAAATTAATTTACAATAATTTGAACGAGAAGAAATAAATCTAAAGTAATAAAGCAATCAAAATGTTAGTGTATGTGTGTGTGTGTGTGTATGTGTGTGTGTGTGTGTGTTTGTCTCACGCCTTCTGAAAAACCAAGAGCATCTAAAAATCTAATTTATGTGCGAACGTGTACCTGTATACCTGATGCAGTGTCACGCTAAAAATAATGCGATAAAAATGCTGAATTTTAAAAATATTTCAATAATTATTTTTTTCATACAAAATTTTCCAAGTCGTATCTGTCAAAAAAGTGTACATTTTGCACGCATATATCTGTTAGTTTAAAAGTTAGAAGTACGTATTTACACGAAAAAAATTTACTTTCAAGTATAACTTAGCGTTTAAGTGAAAAACATGGTGAATATTTTGTATAATTATAATGTTTAACTTATTTTTAAAGTAAGCGTTTTGTACATAAATGCCGCCATTTTAATATCTTTTCATACAATATTTCATTTTCCTACCGAATGAATATGTTCTTGAAAATAATAAACCTTTGAAATAAATATAAATATGAAATAATAAAATGAAACACAAGACATTACAGCAAGTTTTAAGACGTATATTGTAAAAGTCTGTTAATTATTAGTAAAGATATGGGCATAATAAAATTGCATAATATGTATATAATATTTGATATTTCGGACAATTTTCATTTTTATGGCATCGAACAAACCAATGTAGGTACCTACATATTCAAAAAATGTATCCGAACCAATCGATATTACTTACGTGTTCGAATCGTTTCCATGGCTACAGAAAGAATGTGATATTCAAATAAAATTTGTTAGGAATCGAATTTATTTAGAAGGTTGTTGTAGGTAGGTACCTACCTAATACTATTTACTTACAAATCAACAATAATATACCTATACTGATTTCCTATAGGAAAATTATTTTATTTATTTATTTATCAACCGTTTGTCCGATTATAATGAAACTTTGGTGAATTGTCGAGCGTATGCCCAGGATGGTTTTTGGATTTAAACTTTTTTCTTATTCTTCTTCTTCTTCGTGTATTTGGTCGTTTTACCTATGAAGGGGGAGTATCCTGGGAAAAGAAGGTCCGACTGTCCCTCCATCTCTTCACAGGTCTTCCAGGACGGGTTCTGCATATAAACTTTTTTCTTCTTTTTCTTCAACGTGTACTTGGTCATCTTACCTATGAAGATGAACTATCCTGGGAGATGAAGGTCCAATTTTCCTTCCATCTCTTCGCAGGTTTCTGGATTTAAACTTTTTTCTTCTTCTTCTTCATCGTCTATTTGGTCATTTTACCTTTGAAGGTGGACTAACCTTGGAGAAGAATGTCCAATTTTCCTTCCATCTCTTCGCAGGTATCTGGATTTAAACTTATTTCTTCTTCTTCTTCTTCATCGTGTATTTTTGGTCATTTTACCTATGAAGTTGGAGAATCCTGGGAGAAGAAGGTCCAACTGTCCTTCCATCTCTTCGCAGGTATCTGGGTTTAAACTTTTTTCTTCTTCTTCGTGTATTTAGTCATTTTACCTATTAAGTAGAGCATCCTGGGAAAAGAATGTTCTTTCATCTCTTCGCGGTTCTTCCAGGATGGTTTCTGGATTTAAACTTTTCTTAACCGACTGATGGGACGGGATGTAATGAAGGGAAGGGATGCACTAAAGGGCCTGAAGGGACGGGAGGTATAAAACTGCCTGAAGGGACGGAAGGTAGTGAAGGGTCTGATGGGAAGGGACGTAATGAGGGATTAAAGAGACGGGAGGTACTGAAGGGCCTGAAGCGGTGGGTCCTGGAGTCTAATTCTGTTTCTTCTTAATTTTATGTAGACCTTTAGGGCAGTTTTTATACAAACTATTTCCTATTGTCTAATTCATCTTCTTCTTCTTTTATGTATACATTTGGGTCATTTTTTTATAAAAATTATTTCCTTTAGTCTAATTATTATTCTTCTTCATTTAAGTACGTAGACTTTTGGGAGAGTTTTAATACAAACTATTTCCAATAGTCTTATTCATTTTCTTTTATGTAGACCTTTTGGTCAGTATTTATACAAACTATTTCCAATAGTCTAAATATTCTTCTTCTTCTTTTTTGTAGACCTTTGGGTGAGCTTTTATACAATATATTTCCAATAGTCTAATTCTTCTATTAGGTATATGTATTTTTACTTATTTTATGTAGACCATTGGAATAGTTTTTTATACAAACTATTTCTTATAGTCTTATACTTATTTTTCTCTTTTTTATTTAGTCTTTTGGGTTAGTTTTAAGTCTAATAGTCTATTGTGCAGAAATATTATTAACGATATGCACACTTGATGAAAATACATATGAAATGAATGGGATATGGGATGTGACGATATAACCTGCACTAGAATCTTTTCAATACTTTTGTTTAATTAAATTTAAACCATTTATATCATCCTATTTTGAATAATTTTCAACACCTAATATTTAAAGAATGGGGGTTGTGGCCATTACTGAACTCTTCACAACATTTATATTCAAATTAAAAACTATTTACTATAGTTCAAGTCTTATTCTTCTTCGTTAATGAAGACTTTCAGTCAAATTGAGCAAAAATATAATGCACACTTGATGAAAAAATATAAAAACGAATGGGATGTGACCAATACTAGATCTTTTCAGTACCTACGTTTGTTTAATCAAATTTTAACCACATCCCAACATCCAAAATTACTAAATTTTCAATAGGTACACATTACAATTTGTTTTCGATGATAATATTTAAAAATGGGGGTTGTGGCCAAACCAATCTCTTTACAACGTTGATAAACAGTCATATTTAAAACCATTACGCATAGTCCATGCGAGCAGAAATTGTATAAATATTATACTTCATTCACACTTTATAGCAATATATAAAAAAGAATGGGTTGTGGCCATCACTTGAACATTTTACAATACTTAAACTCAATCAAATTTCAAACCACTTTTCATAGTCTGATATTGCAAAATAATTGGGTGACAATATTATAAAAACGATTGCTTTTTCTTTCACAATTTTACATTCTTGGCCAACGGCGGGACATAAAAGCTAGTACATTAATAATATAGAGAACAAATATTAACACATTGAGTAAAAAAAATCGATAGAAAAATCAATAGAAAAATCGAGATGCACGAGATTTTTAGATGAATAGAGATTTTTTAATAATAACTTAAAAACTAGGGACAGAAGTAAACAAAGTTCTTTCATTTATTTTTATTTTATAAAAATGAAATATTCTAATAAGTTTGTCACAAAAAAAATGAAGAATAATAAAGTGTTATTTTACTTGATACGTAAGTATTTAGGTTAAAAAAAAACTTGCCCGCATACCGGTCGCTGGTTACCTCACATTTTGGGATATACCGTGATGGTGTTATATGTTTTCTGTTAATTTGTCTCTATTCTATTCTTTGTTGATTAGGGTTGACAATCATGTGCCTTCTATGTTTGTTATAGTTTGTGGAACAAGCGGTATACAGCAATTCATAATACAAACATCCATTCAATATCAGGTTTATCACAAAACCAACATCAGAGTATAAAAAATAAAGCACAGAAATGTATATGTATACTGTATATTTATTTAACTGGTAAATAAAGAGTGAAATAATAAAAAAAAAATCATCTGCAATTAGTTTGAAGGAGCTTCACCGAGGAATTTTCCTATCGAAAACATTCAAATGACTGTTTTTTTTAACAGATTTTTAATTATCTCAATAGAGACGAAGTTGGAATATTTGCTGTAGGAGAACCGGGAAAACAAGGCACCTACAGGGCTTACGACCTGTTATCGGCTGGTTTACGTGATCACTTTATGCGCTTGCGCAACGTTCACCAATTATGCCTTTTTGATGAGATCCCTATCAATTCAATTTTGAAAGTTCTATATATTGTAATACTGAAAATTCTTTTCGCTTGAAAATAAGGAATTTTTACTTCAGCCATCTATGTGTGAAATTATGAACAACATTCTTATTATTTTTTATTTATTTTTTGTTGTAACGCCATCTATTGAGAGAATTGGTTTTTTGTAAATAATGAGAGCAACAATTCTTATACCTGAGGTGACAAATGCATTTTTCTTATAGAAGTCAACCCTGAATTGCGCCAGACAAAATTGTACCAATGTGTAAGTAATCGAATATTTTTTATTATTATTGCATATGCGCAAACATTGGATTTTTTTTCCCTGTCGGGAGTCAAAGATATTTTTTAACAGATTTTTAATAATCTCAATAGAGACGAAGTTAGAATATTTACTGTAGGAGAACCGGGAAAACAAGGCACCTACAGGGCTTAAAAAAATGTTATGAAAATGTTAATATACCGCTATGTTTAAAAAGAGAATTGAGAGTCAATGCTTTATCTTTAAAAATGGATTGTCAGGCTTTCGTCTTTCAGAATATAGTTTACACGTTCGCGTCATATATTTTTGGACAACCTTTCGTTTCGAACATAAAAAAAAACCAACGAACTTAAAATAAAATTCACAAATGCGTTCAAAGTAACCCCGAATGTTTTCGTCGCATTTTTGACCCAAGTTACGGTTTCAAGACAACCCGTTTCAAACCATCGTGGCGTCCTGGGTGTGAGGTGTGTGGGGGATACGGAAGGTGTAAGTGTGCGTGGTGCGGGCGGGGGCGGGAAGGTGGGACACGCGCTTTTGCGGTACACTTTATTTTATTTGGTTTCCCTTTTTTCTTCGCATTATTATGCCCTGTCCCCTTTAAGGAATTCCGAAAATTCTCCAATTGAAACATCCACGGACGCGGAGGAATTTCCGCGTGTATCAACCATTGTTGTGTCGACACTTGGACACAACTTATAACTTTTTCAGCCCATGACATAATGGACAAGAGAACAAGATGAATAATGAGAAAAGTGCGAAGAGGACAAGTCACGTAGAGATGCTGATGTATTATCTGTTTTATTGGGACGATTGTATAATAAGTTTATTTAGTAAGACACAAAGAATAACTCATTGTATGTACGTACATAATATCACGCAGTGTCCCTCATGGGAATTGGATTTCAAGAACAATTACACTGAAATATCAAAATAATGACAATATCTTTAGTGTTTATTAACTAGGAACCTAATTTGGAAGTTAAAAAACTATTTTTAGTCGTATCTATAATGGTGCGAATCCACTGCTTCGGATCCATCGGCCGATCTCGGGTCAAAATTATTCGGACGTTCTAGGACGATGCTGATCTTGGCGTTTTTCTTCGCCAAAAAATATTAAGAGTCGCAAAAGAAGTTATTTTAACTTTTACAATGTGTCTTATTAATAAAAAACAACTAATTATTTCTTTAAAATTCATTTTTAGATCGAAATAAAATGCAATGCAAAGGCAATGGCAAAGTCAGCCAAGAAATCCAAGGCAGACTCGAAGGTGGTCTGTGGGTTGCGGTACCCCGCACTCTCACGAGAGGCAGTCATCATCCGTTAGGATCCCCCATGTTTTCAGGTTGTCCTTAAATCTGCCGACACCTGTTCTCAGTCTGTTAAGCGACTTCCACTCGATAAAATCTTTCAGTGATTTTTCTCGACACAGGGTGAGCTTGGCTTCTTCTGGAGATGATTTTAGTGGCTCAGTATGCCCTAGGAAACCCTTGCGGGATTCCAGCATGGGTTGGGTAGTCTCACAGTTGTAAATGCAGAGCGAGCGTTGGTGTATGGCTTTGTCCAGTTCCACTCTGCAGTGCACCTCGCGCCTGATGTTAGGGGATGCTATCCCTGCAAGGAGGTACAGTTTGACTAGTGGAGTGGGTTTCAGGCAACCAGTGATCTTTAGGTTTAGTGCTACGTCAACGTGTTTGGCATGTGATTACCTGCTCTGCACTGGGGCAGCGTATTCACCAGCTGAGAAAAACAGGGTCAGAGCTAAGGTTCGTAAGAGCGGTGGCTGTGTGCCCTATCTTGAGTTGGCTAGTTTGCGTAAGAGGTTATTTTTCTTCTGTTAGAACAGTGGGTTTTAAAGGAGTGAGATCTGTCCAGTGTGACGCCAAGATATTTTTTACTTTTTTTGAAGGAATGAATATGTATTTGAAAAAAGTACATATACATCCTCATACATTCCCTTAACAAAACATAAATTATTGTACTATAAGTGAACGAAATCGGTTGTGGCAGGATTCGAACTCGTTACCACTGGATTACTAATCCAGCGCGCTCACCGCTCTGCCAACACCCATTTGAAATTATGAACAACATTCTTATTATTTTTTATTTATTTTTTGTTGTAACGCCATCTATTGAGAGAATTGGTTTTTTGTAAATAATGAGAGCAACAATTCTTATACCTGAGGTGACAAATGCATTTTTCTTATAGAAGTCAACCCTGAATTGCGCCAGACAAAATTGTACCAATGTGTAAGTAATCGAATATTTTTTATTATTATTGCATATGCGCAAACATTGGATTTTTTTTCCCTGTCGGGAGTCAAAGATATTTTTTAACAGATTTTTAATAATCTCAATAGAGACGAAGTTAGAATATTTACTGTAGGAGAACCGGGAAAACAAGGCACCTACAGGGCTTAAAAAAATGTTATGAAAATGTTAATATACCGCTATGTTTAAAAAGAGAATTGAGAGTCAATGCTTTATCTTTAAAAATGGATTGTCAGGCTTTCGTCTTTCAGAATATAGTTTACACGTTCGCGTCATATATTTTTGGACAACCTTTCGTTTCGAACATAAAAAAAAACCAACGAACTTAAAATAAAATTCACAAATGCGTTCAAAGTAACCCCGAATGTTTTCGTCGCATTTTTGACCCAAGTTACGGTTTCAAGACAACCCGTTTCAAACCATCGTGGCGTCCTGGGTGTGAGGTGTGTGGGGGATACGGAAGGTGTAAGTGTGCGTGGTGCGGGCGGGGGCGGGAAGGTGGGACACGCGCTTTTGCGGTACACTTTATTTTATTTGGTTTCCCTTTTTTCTTCGCATTATTATGCCCTGTCCCCTTTAAGGAATTCCGAAAATTCTCCAATTGAAACATCCACGGACGCGGAGGAATTTCCGCGTGTATCAACCATTGTTGTGTCGACACTTGGACACAACTTATAACTTTTTCAGCCCATGACATAATGGACAAGAGAACAAGATGAATAATGAGAAAAGTGCGAAGAGGACAAGTCACGTAGAGATGCTGATGTATTATCTGTTTTATTGGGACGATTGTATAATAAGTTTATTTAGTAAGACACAAAGAATAACTCATTGTATGTACGTACATAATATCACGCAGTGTCCCTCATGGGAATTGGATTTCAAGAACAATTACACTGAAATATCAAAATAATGACAATATCTTTAGTGTTTATTAACTAGGAACCTAATTTGGAAGTTAAAAAACTATTTTTAGTCGTATCTATAATGGTGCGAATCCACTGCTTCGGATCCATCGGCCGATCTCGGGTCAAAATTATTCGGACGTTCTAGGACGATGCTGATCTTGGCGTTTTTCTTCGCCAAAAAATATTAAGAGTCGCAAAAGAAGTTATTTTAACTTTTACAATGTGTCTTATTAATAAAAAACAACTAATTATTTCTTTAAAATTCATTTTTAGATCGAAATAAAATGCAATGCAAAGGCAATGGCAAAGTCAGCCAAGAAATCCAAGGCAGACTCGAAGGTGGTCTGTGGGTTGCGGTACCCCGCACTCTCACGAGAGGCAGTCATCATCCGTTAGGATCCCCCATGTTTTCAGGTTGTCCTTAAATCTGCCGACACCTGTTCTCAGTCTGTTAAGCGACTTCCACTCGATAAAATCTTTCAGTGATTTTTCTCGACACAGGGTGAGCTTGGCTTCTTCTGGAGATGATTTTAGTGGCTCAGTATGCCCTAGGAAACCCTTGCGGGATTCCAGCATGGGTTGGGTAGTCTCACAGTTGTAAATGCAGAGCGAGCGTTGGTGTATGGCTTTGTCCAGTTCCACTCTGCAGTGCACCTCGCGCCTGATGTTAGGGGATGCTATCCCTGCAAGGAGGTACAGTTTGACTAGTGGAGTGGGTTTCAGGCAACCAGTGATCTTTAGGTTTAGTGCTACGTCAACGTGTTTGGCATGTGATTACCTGCTCTGCACTGGGGCAGCGTATTCACCAGCTGAGAAAAACAGGGTCAGAGCTAAGGTTCGTAAGAGCGGTGGCTGTGTGCCCTATCTTGAGTTGGCTAGTTTGCGTAAGAGGTTATTTTTCTTCTGTTAGAACAGTGGGTTTTAAAGGAGTGAGATCTGTCCAGTGTGACGCCAAGATATTTTTTACTTTTTTTGAAGGAATGAATATGTATTTGAAAAAAGTACATATACATCCTCATACATTCCCTTAACAAAACATAAATTCTTGTACTATAAGTGAACGAAATCGGTTGTGGCAGGATTCGAACTCGTTACCACTGGATTACTAATCCAGCGCGCTCACCGCTCTGCCAACACCCATTTGGGATAAGTAAATGGCTAGTATCGTGTAGTTGTCATGTGCATACAAATGGCTTAGTAATGTATTTTTGCTTCTCTTTTTCTTTGAAACAATTTTTTTCTCCTCTAGCAATTGTTTAATATTTTACCTAATTAATTGTACCCACTAAATAGAGCCTTAAAAGGTTTAAACCATAATTACAAAATAAAAAAAAGAAGTAGGTACAAACCTCTATTGAACAGAAAGGGGGAGGGACTAGGGGGATAGGAATAACATAAATAAATATTCATGGAAGAGAAAAATAAGGAGAGTCAACCCGAATAAATGAATGAGGAAAAAAGGACGAATAATTTGTGTGTTAATATTAAATAATTTCAATATACAGTCATATTTTAGCAGCTACTCAAAGAGGGCTGGCCTTGCATGGCTGCATATAGCCTGTCTCCATAATATTGTATGACAGTAGGTAAGTACCGGAGACTAGAGACTTTAGAGTACAGTTAGACTAGAGTCCATGTATCCATTCCGACAAGTAGACATAACTTCTCCTCGTGTCAGTACAGTGGAAAGTGGCGTGGATTTATATCTCAATTTCCTCGCGAACCAAGATATTTTACCTCCGCCATAAACCCATACTAAACTAACAGGGATGACACTAAGGAATTATCAAACATTACGACAAATAAGTGATAAAATAACACGATAAATCTTTTCAATGTTTGAAAATGTCATCTTCTTCTTGATAGAACTCCATCTCCTTTTAGAAATAAGGAATTATTAAACATTATGACAAATAAGTGATAAAATAACACGATAAATCTTTTCCATGTTTGAAACTGTCATCTTCTTCTTGGTAATACTCCATCTCCTTTTAGGAATAAGGAATTATCAAACATTACGACAAATAAGTGATAAAATTACACGATAAATTTTTTCAGTGCTTGAAACTGTCATCTTCTTCTTGATAGAACTCCATCTCCTTTTAGGAATAAGAAATTATCAAACATTAAGACAAATAAGTGATAGAATAACACGATAAATCTTTTCAATGTTTGAAACTGTCATCTTCTTCTTGATAGAACTCCATTTCCTTTTAGGAATAAGGAATTATCAAACATTATGACAAATAAGTGATAAAATTACACGATAAATTTTTCAGTGCTTGAAACTGCCATCTTCTTCTTTATAGAACTCCGTCTCCTTGTTGTTATTTCCCAAAGCAATTGTCCCACGTGATGGCGTGGTCTGATTTTTGCATCTTACGCTTCCATAATCCTCAGTTCTGCGCATCCTTTGGGGTAATATATTCCGGCCGTCTTATACAAACATGCCCGAACCATTTTCTTGGAGCTTCTTGAATGTATTGAGCACTCTTAGGATTTGTCGTATAGTGGTGTTTCTTATTTTATCTAGTCACCCCGCACATCAATCCAAGTAATTTAATTTCAGTTTTGCCTGAACGGCATGAACACGTTCTAGGTTTCTGATCCGTATGTCAGCAGGTCGTATCTTGGATTTATAAACCAGAACTTCCATTCATAAAACTCTATAATGATTTGAAAATGATGATATATAAAGTGTGGTACATTATCATGGGCAAATAGAATAGGAGAGGCATCGGCAGGCCCCAAAATAGATTGACCGATGATATTGTCAGGACGGCGGGAAGAAAATGGATGCATATGGCATCAAATAAACAAAGATGGAAGGAAATAGAAAAGACTTATATAAATATCCAGCAGAGCAGGGAAGAAGGCTAATAAAGAAGAAAAATAAAATATAACTCTATTAATCATTCTTAGGATGCTCGGTGAAAAGTGATACCGGAAAATGGGAATTACCGTTTATACCGTTTGGACCATCACATGTCAGCAAATCTACTTTCTCTGTCACTTTTTGTGAAAAAAACCACAGCAAAATCACTTCTCCTACCGTTGCTTGACCATGTTGGTGTTTGCCATTTGGATGTAAACGAAGAACATCTCAACAAACTTAAACGTCTTCAAAATGTTTGCATCTTTGGACTAAACGAGTGGGTTGTGGCCAACACTAAACTCTCCACACCACAAATATTGAGAATGAAATATTTTATTCATTCTAAATTTTACTACCAGGAATATAAATTTTCTAACGATAGTATATTTTCATGTTAAGATAGACAAACTATTAATGCAGTATGGTGTAGAATTCTAATGTTGTATGAAATATTTTAATAAAAGCAGATAAATTTTGTTTTAAAGGACGCGAAAGCATTTTCAAAATTTTGACACGTGATATCATATGAAGAATTTTTTTGTTATTTATGGAAAGCTAATCAGTTCTATGTTCAAGCTCTTTACATTATAACATGAAATCAAATTACTGAACTTTTCCATACATAGAAATTTATCTTATTACATTTTTATTCATACTAAATGTTACTACCAGGAATATAAATTTTCTTCCGATAGTATATTTTTATGTTAAGATAGACAAACTATTAATGCAGTATGGTTAAGAATGCTTATGTTGTATGAAATATTATAATAAAAGCAGATAAATTTTGTTTCAAAGAGCGTTAGAGCATTTTAACCATTTTGACACGTGATATCAAATGAAGAAATTTTTTGTTATTTATGGAAAGCTAATCAGTTCTATGTTCAAGCTCTTTACATTATAACATGAAATAAAATTACTGAATTTTTTCATACATAAGAAATTTATCTAATTACATTTTTATTCATACTAAATGTTACTACCAGGAATATAAATTTTCTTCCGATAGTATATTTTTATGTTAAGATAGACAAACTATTAATGCAGTATAGTGAAGAATGCTTATGTTGTATGAAATATTTTTAAAAAAGCAGATAAATTTTGTTTTAAGGAACGCGAGAGCATTTTCAAAATTTTGACACGTGATATCATATGAAGATTATTTTTGTTATTTATGGAAAGCTAATCAGTTCTATGTTCAAGCTCTTTACATTATAACATGAAATCAAATTACTGAACGTTTCCATACATAGAAATTTATCTAATTACATTTTTATTCATACTAAATGTTACTACCAGGAATATAAATTTTCTTCCGATAGTATATTTTTATGTTAAGATAAACAAACTATTAATGAAATATAGTGAAGAATGCTTATGTTGTATGAAATATTTGAAAAAAAGCAGATAAATTTTGTTTTAAAGAACGCGAGAGCATTTTCAAAATTTTGACACGTGATATCATATGAAGATTTTTTTTGTTATTTATGGAAAGCTAATCAGTTCTATGTTCAAGCTCTTTACATTATAACATGAAATCAAATTACTGAACGTTTCCATACATAGAAATTTATCTTATTACATTTTTATTCATACTAAATGTTACTACCAGGAATATAAATTTTCTTCCGATAGTATATTTTTATGTTAAGATAAACAAACTATTAATGCAGTATAGTGAAGAATGCTTATGTTGTATGAAATATTAAAAAAAAACAGATAAATTTTGTTTCAAAGAGCGTTAGAGCATTTTGACAATGTTGACACGTGATATCATATGAAGAAATTTTATGATATCTATGAAAAGCTAATCAGTTCTAAGTTCAAGCTATTAATATTCTTATATCAATATGAAATCAATGAACTGAACATTGCCAAATATAAAAAAATTCTCTTGTTACATATAAGTTTCATACAAATATCCATTAAATAAAATATAATTTTTGAAACCGTTGAATATTTTTCTTTTAACATTGACCAACTTTGAATAAAATTTTATGAAGATTCTTGGTGTTGTATAAATAGTTGAAACCAAATTAAAATATCTCTAATTTCCAGGTCGTGAGAGCATTTTTTCAGTTTTAATAGATGAAATCATAAAGAAACATTGGTAAAAAATGAACCGTTGTCTATGGAAAACTAATCAGCTCTAAGTTTATGGACTTAACACATGTGATATCAATATGAAGTCAATCGGACTTATAGTTTGGGCTGCAGAGAGGACACAAAAAAAAACAACGTAAATGATGAATTCATAGAGAAGAAATCAAAAGTTGTCTATGGAAAACTAATTAGCTCTAAGTCTTTGCACTTTACACATATGATGTTAATATGAAGTCGATCGGATTTATAGTTTGGGCTGTAGAGAGGACACAATAAAGATAAATGCTACGGCGTACGGCGTACGGCGTATACGCCATACACACAAACACATCACGACGAAACTCATAGTGTGCATTCTCTACATGATACCCATTGAGAAATTGATGTAAAAAAAATACGCTTAAATTTTGCGAAATCATGACTCTCCCCTATTCCATAGTGTGGAGAGTAAAAAAATGGTTACATTTCTCATTACCGGAATTTTCTACACTGAACCAAGATACGACAACGACCGTCTTATACCATTTGTGTTATATTTTTAAAGATTACATATTTTTTTCGCATAAAATAACGTAGAATAATGATATGAACATTTTATCAAGTAACTAAAGTTTTGACTGATGACAACATGGAGATGAAATGGACGTATGTCTTCGTAAAACTAATGATATTTAAGTTAATGCACTTTAATCATATTATATCAATAGACTCGTTCACTTCATCCTCAGTTTCATCCAATTCTGAACGAAGGTCTCATCCATTTATCGCACACCAGCATACCAGCAAAAGTCCCCTTCATCTCAAGTCAAATTCATCTTTGGAAGAATTCTAATCGTGATTTGGTTGAGATAAAAAAAAATAACTATTACAAACTATTGTTGTAAAACTTGCTAATTATTTTTTTAAATAAATATTATTTGATGATTGAATAAATAATTCTACGAATGAAACACATGGCAACCCTGATGTATCATCTCTCAGCAGTGAGATGATATACTTACATTCATGTATGTATATGTTGTATAGAGAGTATGACACATGAAGTTGTACAATATATATTGCTATGTGGACGTAGAAACTAACTTACTGGCCTATATAAGGAATATTATATACTTAATAATATGACATACTTAATTTCAATCTCGGTTCAGGTATAGAAAATCTTTTTTTAGATTTAAGTAATTAAGATTTAAATATGATTTCAAATATTTTTTTTTATTTTTTCATTTAGTATGAAGTATAACGTGTGGGATATGATTGCCAAGTCACTGCACAAAGTATTCAAATTTTGTATGGAAAATTAAAAAATTTCTAGCATTTTCGTGAAATGAGTTTGTTAAATTATTATTTATATAAATATTTTCTTAAGGAAACTTGATAATTCTTCAATGCCATTTTATGAAAGTGACGTGTCTTTTTAGCTATACAAAAATAAAAATATCAAATTTAAAGTTTCCCGAGATTTTGGGCCACTTTGAATAATTTAACAATTGAAAAAATTGAGAAGCACTGATCAGATATCCTTCGAAGTCTAATGAAGTCCAAGGCCTACTGTCCACGTAAACCGCACGATTTCGTCAATTGACGAATGCAATACGAATGCTTGCATCTTGCATAGAATCAATCGAAACTGTGTCCACGCTGCTGCACGCACCGCATGACGAATGCATGACGTACGGCTGTCGCGACGTTGCCGCTCCGTGGACACAGTTTTGATTGTTTCTATGCAAGATGCAAGCATTCGTCTTGCATTCGTCAATTGACGAGAGCGTGCGCATGACGTGCGGTTTACGTGGACAGTAGAATTAAGCGAGTATGTTTTATATATACAATTTTAAAAAAATGAAATGATCGAATCAGTAAATTAGTCTATAATCGGTAAAATTGAATAAAGACGCCGTACATAGTATACAGCACATACACACAAAGATACATTGTGATGAAACTTTCGGAATACAAATGATACTAGTTGATAATCTGCAATAAAATAACTTCTGGCGCAGTTCAGGGGTGACATCTGTTCGAGATACCGTCACCTAATTTATAAGGACTGTTGCTTTTATTGTTTACAAATAAATCAATTTCTCAATAGATGGCGTTGCAAATAGGTTTCTTCGTTACTTCATAGATGGCAATAGTAATAATGTCTTATTTTTAGGTGAATTTTAACATATTATTAAATATACAGAACATTCAAAAATTACATTGATAAGGGAACGCTAATATTACATTCTAATATCAATATGAAATCAAATAACATAAGATTGCCAAACATAAAAAACGAGTGGGTTGTGGCCAACACTAAACTCTCCACACCACAAAAATTGACAATGAAATATTTTATTCATTCTAAATTTTACTACCAGGAATATATATTTTCTAACGATAGTATATTTTTATGTTAAGATAGACAAACTATTATTGCAGTATGGTGTAGAATGCTTATGTTGTATGAAATATTTTAATAAAAGCAGATAAATTTTGTTTTAAAGGACGCGAAAGCATTTTCAAAATTTTGACACGTGATATCATATGAAGAAATTTTTTGTTATTTATGGAAAGCTAATCAGTTCTATGTTCAAACTCTTTACATTATAACATGAAATCAAATAACTGAACTTTTCCATACATAGAAATTTAACTAATTACATTTTTATTCATACTAAATGTTACTACCAGGAATATAAATTTTCTTCCGATAGTATATTTTTATGTTAAGATAGACAAACTATTAATGCCGTATAGTGAAGAATGCTTATGTTGTATGAAATATTATAAAAAAAGCAGATAAATTTTGTTTTAAAGAACGCGAGAGCATTTTCAAAATTTTGACACGTGATATCATATGAAGAAATTTTTTGTTATTTATGGAAAGCTAATCAGTTCTATGTTCAAACTCTTTACATTATAACATGAAATCAAATAACTGAACTTTTCCATACATAGAAATTTAACTAATTACATTTTTATTCATACTAAATGTTACTACCAGGAATATAAATTTTCTTCCGATAGTATATTTTTATGTTAAGATAGACAAACTATTAATGCCGTATAGTGAAGAATGCTTATGTTGTATGAAATATTATAAAAAAAGCAGATAAATTTTGTTTTAAAGAACGCGAGAGCATTTTCAAAATTTTGACACGTGATATCATATGAAGAAATTTTTTGTTATTTATGGAAAGCTAATCAGTTCTATGTTCAAGCTCTTTACATTATAACATGAAATCAAATTACTGAACTTTTCCATACATAGATATTTATCTAATTACATTTTTATTCATACTAAATGTTACTATCAGGAATATAAATTTTCTTCCGATAGTATATTTTTATGTTAAGATAAACAAACTATTAATGCAGTATAGTGAAGAATGCTTATGTTGTATGAAATATTTAAAAAAAAGCAGATAAATTTTGTTTTAAAGAACGCGAGAGCATTTTCAAAATTTTGACACGTGATATCATATGAAGAAATTTTTTGTTATTTATGGAAAGCTAATCAGTTCTATGTTCAAACTCTTTACATTATAACATGAAATCAAATAACTGAACTTTTCCATACATAGAAATTTAACTAATTACATTTTTATTCATACTAAATGTTACTACCAGGAATATAAATTTTCTTCCGATAGTATATTTTTATGTTAAGATAGACAAACTATTAATGCCGTATAGTGAAGAATGCTTATGTTGTATGAAATATTATAAAAAAAGCAGATAAATTTTGTTTTTAAGAACGCGAGAGCATTTTCAAAATTTTGACACGTGATATCATATGAAGAAATTTTTTGTTATTTATGGAAAGCTAATCAGTTCTATGTTCAAGCTCTTTACATTATAACATGAAATCAAATTACTGAACTTTTCCATACATAGATATTTATCTAATTACATTTTTATTCATACTAAATGTTACTATCAGGAATAAAAATTTTCTTCCGATAGTATATTTTTATGTTAAGATAAACAAACTATTAATGCAGTATAGTGAAGAATGCTTATGTTGTATGAAATATTTAAAAAAAAGCAGATAAATTTTGTTTTAAAGAACGCGAGAGCATTTTCAAAATTTTGACACGTGATATCATATGAAGAAATTTTTTGTTATTTATGGAAAGCTAATCAGTTCTATGTTCAAACTCTTTACATTATAACATGAAATCAAATAACTGAACTTTTCCATACATAGAAATTTAACTAATTACATTTTTATTCATACTAAATGTTACTACCAGGAATATAAATTTTCTTCCGATAGTATATTTTTATGTTAAGATAGACAAACTATTAATGCCGTATAGTGAAGAATGCTTATGTTGTATGAAATATTATAAAAAAAGCAGATAAATTTTGTTTTTAAGAACGCGAGAGCATTTTCAAAATTTTGACACGTGATATCATATGAAGAAATTTTTTGTTATTTATGGAAAGCTAATCAGTTCTATGTTCAAGCTCTTTACATTATAACATGAAATCAAATTACTGAACTTTTCCATACATAGATATTTATCTAATTACATTTTTATTCATACTAAATGTTACTACCAGGAATATAAATTTTCTTCCGATAGTATATTTTTATGTTAAGATAAACAAACTATTAATGCAGTATAGTGAAGAATGCTTATGTTGTATGAAATATTAAAAAAACGAGTGGGTTGTGGCCAACACTAAACTCTCCACACCACAAATATTGACAGTGAAATATTTTATTCATTCTAAATTTTACTACCAAGAATATAAATTTTCTAACGATAGTATATTTTCATGTTAAGATAGACAAACTATTAATGCAGTATGGTGAAGAATTCTAATGTTGTATGAAATATTTTAATAAAAGCAGATAAATTTTGTTTTAAAGGACGTTAGAGCATTTTGACAATTTTAACACGTAATATCATATGAAGAAATTTTTGTTATTTATGAAAAGCTAATCAGTTCGATGTTCAAGCTCTTTACATTATAACATGAAATCAAATTACTGAACTTTTCCATACATAAGAAATTTATCTTATTATATACATTTTTATTCATACTAAATTTTACTACCAGGAAAATAAATTTTCTATCGACAGTATATTTTTATGTTAAGATAGACAAACTATTATTGCAGTATGGTGTAGAATGCTTATGTTGTATGAAATATTTTAATAAAAGCAGATAAATTTTGTTTTAAAGGACGCGAAAGCATTTTCCAAATTTTGACAGGTGATATCATATGAAGAAATTTTTTGTTATTTATGAAAAGCTAATCAGTTCTATGTTCAAGCTCTTTACATTATAACATGAAATCAAATTACTGAACTTTTCCATACATAGAAATTTATCTAATTACATTTTTATTCATACTAAATGTTACTACCAGGAATATAAATTTTCTTCCGATAGTATATTTTTATGTTAAGATAGACAAACTATTAATGCAGTATAGTGAAGAATGCTTATGTTGTATGAAATATTTAAAAAAAAGCAGATAAATTTTGTTTTAAAGAACGCGAGAGCATTTTTCAAATTTTGACAGGTGATATCATATGAAGAATTTTTTTGTTATTTATGGAAAGCTAATCAGTTCTATGTTCAAGCTCTTTACATTATATCATGAAATCAAATTACTACACGTTTCCATACATAGAAATTTATCTAATTACATTTTTATTCATACTAAATGTTACTATCAGGAATATAAATTTTCTTCCGATAGTATATTTTTATGTTAAGATAAACAAACTATTAATGCAGTATAGTGAAGAATGCTTATGTTGTATGAAATATTTTAAAAAAAGCAGATAAATTTTGTTTTAAAGAACGCGAGAGCATTTTCAAAATTTTGACACGTGATATTATATGAAGATTTTTTTTGTTATTTATGGAAAGCTAATCAGTTCTATGTTCAAGCTCTTTACATTATAACATTAAAACCAAATTACTGAACTTTTCCATACATAGAAATTTATCTAATTACATTATTATTCATACTAAATGTTACTATCAGGAATATAAATTTTCTTCCGATAGTATATTTTTATGTTAAGATAGACAAACTATTAATGCAGTATAGTGAAGAATGCTTATGTTGTATGAAATATTTTAAAAAAAGCAGATAAATTTTGTTTTAAAGAACGCGAGAGCATTTTTCAAATTTTGACAGGTGATATCATATGAAGAATTTTTTTGTTATTTATGGAAAGCTAATCAGTTCTATGTTCAAGCTCTTTACATTATATCATGAAATCAAATTACTACACGTTTCCATACATAGAAATTTATCTAATTACATTTTTATTCATACTAAATGTTACTATCAGGAATATAAATTTTCTTCCGATAGTATATTTTTATGTTAAGATAAACAAACTATTAATGCAGTATAGTGAAGAATGCTTATGTTGTATGAAATATTTTAAAAAAAGCAGATAAATTTTGTTTTAAAGAACGCGAGAGCATTTTCAAAATTTTGACACGTGATATTATATGAAGATTTTTTTTGTTATTTATGGAAAACTAATCAGTTCTATGTTCAAGCTCTTTACATTATAACATGAAATCAAATTACTGAACTTTTCCATACATAGAAATTTATCTAATTACATTATTATTCATACTAAATGTTACTATCAGGAATATAAATTTTCTTCCGATAGTATATTTTTATGATAAGATAGACAAACTTTTAATGCAGTATGGTGTAGAATGCTTATGTTGTATGAAATATTTTAAAACTAGTTGCATGTAACACATGAGATCCAACTGTCGATAGCGATAGTATGTATAGTTGAAGAATATGTACCAAACTATAAACCCATAGATACAAATTATTGAATATTTTCAGATATTTTGTTTTCTATACAACATATGTAGGTATGTATGTCAAGATAGGATAGTATGGAAGAAGATCCTTTTTCCTACCCAGAATATGCAAATTGCATGATGGTATGTATGTATGTTTGGAGATGAAGTAACAAACTATTAAGTCTTCTTACATATTGTGTATAGGCGACTGCCATACAAAATGTATGAAGCGATGTCGTCACTAAATTCAATTTTTAAAAAAATTGTTAAAAAAAAATTGAGATCTTCTACTACAATGTTAATATTTTTCATAGAAAATTAAATTATCTAGTTGGGGTGTTTCGGCTTTTTTCGATAATTGTAAAAGTTTTGGAAATATAGGCAGTTAAACTCATAAATTTATCATAAAAAAAATATTTTTCTTAATAAAAAATGTTTGAGAAACCCTGGAATTTTTTTGAAAAAACTAATTTGAGATTTTGTATTTGTCTATGTTTGTACCAATTTTCAGCGTTCTACCGTTTATGGTTTCTGAGATATATGGAAAAATAAAATAAAAATTCAAAAGTTGATAACCCCTGACTGAAACAAAAATTCAAAATTCCGAGTATAAAAGTTTTGTAGGCCTGTAACTGTTTATATATTCTGAAATTTTAGGCTCTGTAAATTGAGCGGATCAAAAGTTATAAGGGGGGGACGGACACACAGACACACACACACACAGACACACAGACACACAGACACACACACAGACACACAGACACACGAAATGTTCTACTCCGAATTCTGAGTAAATCCGTGTATGGAACATATATGCTGCGAAGCCTTTAAGTTGGTGTTTTTTGACTTCAAAGTTGGAAAATCCATGAAAAAAGTAGACCTCTCCATACAATTCTCGCGTATTCTGGCTTGATACATTGTCGATATGTTAAGAGAACAAAGTTCTCCTGAACAAATCGACAGTTGGAAAAGCAGATAAATTTTGTTCTAAAGAACACGAGAGCATTTTCCAAATTTTGACAGGTGATATCATATGAAGATTTTTTTTGTTATTTATGGAAAGCTAATCAGTTCTATGTTCAAGCTCTTTACATTATAACATGAAATCAAATTACTGAACTTTTCCATACATAGAAATTTATCTAATTACATTTTTATTCATACTAAATGTTACTACCAGGAATATAAATTTTCTTCCGATAGTATATTTTTATGTTAAGATAGACAAACTATTAATGCAGTATAGTGAAGAATGCTTATGTTGTATGAAATATTTTAAAAAAAGCAGATAAATTTTGTTTTAAAGAACGCGAGAGCATTTTTCAAATTTTGACAGGTGATATCATATGAAGAATTTTTTTGTTATTTATGGAAAGCTAATCAGTTCTATGTTCAAGCTCTTTACATTATAACATGAAATCAAATTACTGAACTTTTCCATACATAGAAATTTATCTAATTACATTTTTATTCATACTAAATGTTACTATCAGGAATATAAATTTTCTTCCGATAGTATATTTTTATGTTAAGATAAACAAACTATTAATGCAGTATAGTGAAGAATGCTTATGTTGTATGAAATATTTTAAAAAAAGCAGATAAATTTTGTTTTAAAGAACGCGAGAGCATTTTCAAAATTTTGACACGTGATATTATATAAAGATTTTTTTTGTTATTTATGGAAAACTAATCAGTTCTATGTTCAAGCTCTTTACATTATAACATGAAATCAAATTACTGAACTTTTCCATACATAGAAATTTATCTAATTACATTATTATTCATACTAAATGTTACTATCAGGAATATAAATTTTCTTCCGATAGTATATTTTTATGATAAGATAGACAAACTTTTAATGCAGTATGGTGTAGAATGCTTATGTTGTATGAAATATTTTAAAACTAGTTGCATGTAACACATGAGATCCAACTGTCGATAGCGATAGTATGTATAGTTGAAGAATATGTACCAAACTATAAACCCATAGATACAAATTATTGAATATTTTCAGATATTTTGTTTTCTATACAACATATGTAGGTATGTATGTCAAGATAGGATAGTATGGAAGAAGATCCTTTTTCCTACCCAGAATATGCAAATTGCATGATGGTATGTATGTATGTTTGGAGATGAAGTAACAAACTATTAAGTCTTCTTACATATTGTGTATAGGCGACTGCCATACAAAATGTATGAAGCGATGTCGTCACTAAATTCAATTTTTAAAAAAATTGTTAAAAAAAAATTGAGATCTTCTACTACAATGTTAATATTTTTTATAGAAAATTAAATTATCTAGTTGGGGTGTTTCGGCTTTTTTCGATAATTGTAAAAGTTTTGGAAATATAGGCAGTTAAACTCATAAATTTATCATAAAAAAAATATTTTTCTTAATAAAAAATGTTTGAGAAACCCTGGAATTTTTTTGAAAAAACTAATTTGAGATTTTGTATTTGTCTATGTTTGTACCAATTTTCAGCGTTCTACCGTTTATGGTTTCTGAGATATATGGAAAAATAAAATAAAAATTCAAAAGTTGATAACCCCTGACTGAAACAAAAATTCAAAATTCCGAGTATAAAAGTTTTGTAGGCCTGTAACTGTTTATATATTCTGAAATTTTAGGCTCTGTAAATTGAGCGGATCAAAAGTTATAAGGGGGGGACGGACACACAGACACACACACACACAGACACACAGACACACACACAGACACACAGACACACGAAATGTTCTACTCCGAATTCTGAGTAAATCCGTGTATGGAACATATATGCTGCGAAGCCTCTAAGTTGGTGTTTTTTGACTTCAAAGTTGGAAAATCCATGAAAAAAGTAGACCTCTCCATACAATTCTCGCGTATTCTGGCTTGATACATTGTCGATATGTTAAGAGAACAAAGTTCTCCTGAACAAATCGACAGTTGGAAAAGCAGATAAATTTTGTTCTAAAGAACACGAGAGCATTTTCCAAATTTTGACAGGTGATATCATATGAAGATTTTTTTTGTTATTTATGGAAAGCTAATCAGTTCTATGTTCAAGCTCTTTACATTATAACATGAAATCAAATTACTGAACTTTTCCATACATAGAAATTTATCTAATTACATTTTTATTCATACTAAATGTTACTACCAGGAATATAAATTTTCTTCCGATAGTATATTTTTATGTTAAGATAGACAAACTATTAATGCAGTATAGTGAAGAATGCTTATGTTGTATGAAATATTTTAAAAAAAGCAGATAAATTTTGTTTTAAAGAACGCGAGAGCATTTTTCAAATTTTGACAGGTGATATCATATGAAGAATTTTTTTGTTATTTATGGAAAGCTAATCAGTTCTATGTTCAAGCTCTTTACATTATAACATGAAATCAAATTACTGAACTTTTCCATACATAGAAATTTATCTAATTACATTTTTATTCATACTAAATGTTACTATCAGGAATATAAATTTTCTTCCGATAGTATATTTTTATGTTAAGATAAACAAACTATTAATGCAGTATAGTGAAGAATGCTTATGTTGTATGAAATATTTTAAAAAAAGCAGATAAATTTTGTTTTAAAGAACGCGAGAGCATTTTCAAAATTTTGACACGTGATATTATATAAAGATTTTTTTTGTTATTTATGGAAAACTAATCAGTTCTATGTTCAAGCTCTTTACATTATAACATGAAATCAAATTACTGAACTTTTCCATACATAGAAATTTATCTAATTACATTATTATTCATACTAAATGTTACTATCAGGAATATAAATTTTCTTCCGATAGTATATTTTTATGATAAGATAGACAAACTTTTAATGCAGTATGGTGTAGAATGCTTATGTTGTATGAAATATTTTAAAAAAAGCAGATAAATTTTGTTCTAAAGAACGCGAGAGCATTTTCCAAATTTTGACAGGTGATATCATATGAAGATTTTTTTTGTTATTTATGGAAAGCTAATCAGTTCTATGTTCAAGCTCTTTACATTATAACATGAAATCAAATTACTGAACTTTTCCATACATAGAAATTTATCTAATTACATTTTTATTCATACTAAATGTTACTACCAGGAATATAAATTTTCTTCCGATAGTATATTTTTATGTTAAGATAGACAAACTATTAATGCAGTATAGTGAAGTATGCTTATGTTGTATGAAATATTTTAAAAAAAGCAGATAAATTTTGTTTTAAAGAACGCGAGAGCATTTTTCAAATTTTGACAGGTGATATCATATGAAGAATTTTTTTGTTATTTATGGAAAGCTAATCAGTTCTATGTTCAAGCTCTTTACATTATATCATGAAATCAAATTACTACACGTTTCCATACATAGAAATTTATCTAATTACATTTTTATTCATACTAAATGTTACTATCAGGAATATAAATTTTCTTCCGATAGTATATTTTTATGTTAAGATAAACAAACTATTAATGCAGTATAGTGAAGAATGCTTATGTTGTATGAAATATTTTAAAAAAAGCAGATAAATTTTGTTTTAAAGAACGCGAGAGCATTTTCAAAATTTTGACACGTGATATTATATGAAGATTTTTTTTGTTATTTATGGAAAACTAATCAGTTCTATGTTCAAGCTCTTTACATTATAACATGAAATCAAATTACTGAACTTTTCCATACATAGAAATTTATCTAATTACATTATTATTCATACTAAATGTTACTATCAGGAATATAAATTTTCTTCCGATAGTATATTTTTATGATAAGATAGACAAACTTTTAATGCAGTATGGTGTAGAATGCTTATGTTGTATGAAATATTTTAAAAAAAGCAGATAAATTTTGTTCTAAAGAACGCGAGAGCATTTTCCAAATTTTGACAGGTGATATCATATGAAGATTTTTTTTGTTATTTATGGAAAGCTAATCAGTTCTATGTTCAAGCTCTTTACATTATAACATGAAATCAAATTACTGAACTTTTCCATACATAGAAATTTATCTAATTACATTTTTATTCATACTAAATGTTACTACCAGGAATATAAATTTTCTTCCGATAGTATATTTTTATGTTAAGATAGACAAAATATTAATGCAGTATAGTGAAGAATGCTTATGTTGTATGAAATATTTTAAAAAAAGCAGATAAATTTTGTTTTAAAGAACGCGAGAGCATTTTCAAAATTTTGACACGTGATATTATATGAAGATTTTTTTTGTTATTTATGGAAAGCTAATCAGTTCTATGTTCAAGCTCTTTACATTATAACATGAAATCAAATTACTGAACTTTTCCATACATAGAAATTTATCTAATTACATTATTATTCATACTAAATGTTACTATCAGGAATATAAATTTTCTTCCGATAGTATATTTTTATGTTAAGATAAACAAACTATTAATGCAGTATAGTGAAGAATGCTTATGTTGTATGAAATATTTTAAAAAAAGCAGATAAATTTTGTTCTAAAGAACGCGAGAGCATTTTCCAAATTTTGACAGGTGATATCATATGAAGATTTTTTTTGTTATTTATGGAAAGCTAATCAGTTCTATGTTCAAGCTCTTTACATTATAACATGAAATCAAATTACTAAACGTTTCCATACATAGAAATTTATCTAATTACATTTTTATTCATACTAAATGTTACTACCAGGAATATAAATTTTCTTCCGATAGTATATTTTTATGTTAAGATAGACAAACTATTAATGCAGTATAGTGAAGACTGCTTATGTTGTATGAAATATTTTAAAAAAAAGCAGATAAATTTTGTTTCAAAGAGCGTTAGAGCATTTTGACAATGTTTACACGTGATATCATATGAAGAAATTATATGATATCTATGAAAAGCTAATCAGTTCTAAGTTCAAGCTATTAATATTCTTCTATCAATATGAAATCAATGAACTGATCATTGCCAAATATAAAAAAATTCTCTTGTTACATATAAGTTTCATACAAATATCCATTAAATAAAATATAATTTTTGAAACCGTTGAATATTTTTCTTTTAACATTGACCAACTTTGAATACAATTTTATGAAGATTCTTGGTGTTGTATAAATAGTTGAAACCAAATTAAAATATCTCTAATTTCCAGGTCGTGAGAGCATTTTTTCAGTTTTAATAGATGAAATCATAAAGAAACATTGGGAAAAAATGAACCGTTGTCTATGGAAAACTAATCAGCTCTAAGTTTATGGACATGTGATATCAATATGAAGTCAATCGGACTTATAGTTTGGGCTGCAGAGAGGACACAAAAAAAAAACAACGTAAATGATGAATTCATAGAGAAGAAATCAAAAGTTGTCTATGGAAAACTAATCAGCTCTAGGTCTTTGCACTTTACACATATGATGTTAATATGAAGTCGATCAGACTTATAGTTTGGGCTGTAGAGAGGACACAAAAAAGATAAATGCTACGGCGTACGGCGTACGGCGTACGGCGTACGGCGTACGGCGTACGGCGTACGGCGTACGGCGTACGGCGTACGGCGTACGGCGTACGGCGTACGGCGTACAGCGTATACGCCATACACACAAACACATCACGACGAAACTCATAGTGTGCATTCTCTACATGATACCCATTGAGAAATTGATGTAAAAAAAATACGCTTAAATTTTGCGAAATCATGACTCTCCCCTATTCCATAGTGTGGAGAGTAAAAAGCAGATAAATTTTGTTTCAAAGAGCGTTAGAGCATTTTGACAATGTTGACACGTGATATCATATGAAGAAATTTTATGATATCTATGAAAAGCTAATCAGTTCTAAGTTCAAGCTATTAATATTCTTATATCAATATGAAATCAATGAACTGAACATTGCCAAATATAAAAAAATTCTCTTGTTACATATAAGTTTCATACAAATATCCATTAAATAAAATATAATTTTTGAATCCGTTGAATATTTTTCTTTGAACATTGACCAACTTTGAATACAATTTTATGAAGATTCTTGGTGTTGTATAAATAGTTGAAACCAAATTAAAATATCTCTAATTTCCAGGTCGTGAGAGCATTTTTTCAGTTTTAATAGATGAAATCATAAAGAAACATTGGTAAAAAATGAACCGTTGTCTATGGAAAACTAATCAGCTCTAAGTTTATGGACTTAACACATGTGATATCAATATGAAGTCAATCGGACTTATAGTTTGGGCTGCAGAGAGGACACAAAAAAAAAACAACGTAAATGATGAATTCATAGAGAAGAAATCAAAAGTTGTCTATGGAAAACTAATTAGCTCTAAGTCTTTGCACTTTACACATATGATGTTAATATGAAGTCGATCGGATTTATAGTTTGGGCTGTAGAGAGGACACAAAAAAGATAAATGCTACGGCGTACGGCGTATACGCCATACACACAAACACATCACGACGAAACTCATAGTGTGCATTCTCTACATGATACCCATTGAGAAATTGATGTAAAAAAAATACGCTTAAATTTTGCGAAATCATGACTCTCCCCTATTCCATAGTGTGGAGAGTAAAAATCTCTTGTTACATATTTTTCATACAAAAATCTATTTTTATGAACATAATTTTTCAAACGGTTTTATGTTTTTCTTTTAACGTTAATAAACTTTGAAGATTATTGATATTGTATAAATAGTTTAAACAAAATTAAAATATCTCTAATTTCCATGTCGTGAGAGCATTTTTTCAGTTTTAACAGATGAAATCATTGAGAAACACTGAGAAAAAATGAACTGTTTTCTATGGAAAACTAATCAGCTCTTAGTTTATGTACTTCACACATATGGTATCAATATTAAATTCATCGGCCTTTTAGTTTGATATGTACAGAGGACACAAATTTTCATATTTGTGTACGTCATACACACAAAAACATCACAACGAAACTCAAAGTATGCACTCTCTACATGATACCCATTGAGAAATTACCGTAACATCTGTAACTCCTTGATTAAAAAAACAAAAGAAAATTACTATAGATCAAAAATTATTGAAGCTAACTTTAACAAAAAAGAAACATGGAAAGTCATTAAAGAAATTACTAGCCCACATACTGCTAATCAATCCCCCACTACGCTAAAAATAGATGGAAGAACTGTAGACTTTGATAAGCAACCTGAGAAGATATTGGAACACATAAACACTTACTACAACAATGTTGGAAACAAACTTGCTGACAAAATTCTAAATCAAATTAATTGCTCCGAAGCTGAACTAGTACAGAAAATTCATAATTTACCTTCATTAACAAATGCACAATTGATACTTGAGCCAACCTGTGAATTAGAAATTATTAACATAATAAAAAGTCTCAAATCAAATAGTGCACCAGGCATTGATGGTATTCCTTCACACGTTATTAAAAATAACTACCGATATATTGCTAAACCGCTGGTCCACATAGTAAATCTTAGCCTAAAAACTGGTATATTTCCAGATGCTCTCAAAAACTCTATTATAATTCCCATTCATAAACATGGAGCTACGGATGAAATTCAGAATTATCGCCCCATATCACTTTTAAGCACTGTCTCAAAGGTATTCGAAAAAGTTGTAAAAACTAGATTGGTCAACTTTTTAGATAAAAATCAATTGCTATCCAACAACCAATTCGGTTTTCGCAAAAATATGAGTACAGAAACTGCTCTATTGCACTTAACAAAATCAATTTACAATTCTGTAGACAAAGGGAAAAAATGTTTGACAGTATTCCTTGACCTATCAAAAGCTTTTGATACAGTCTCACATTCCATTTTATTGGGTAGGCTTTCTCAGATTGGAATTAAATCCAACTCTCTGAATTGGTTTACCACATACCTAAAAAATAGAACACAGACTACTAAACTCAAAAATCATCATTCATCCTCTCTAGATATTAACTATGGAGTTCCACAGGGCAGTGTTTTGGGTCCTATCCTATTCCTCATTTACATAAATCAATTATGCGATATGGAAATTGAGGGAAGGATTATTTCATTTGCTGATGACATTTCATTGATTTTTCACGGAGATACTTGGGATAATGTCTTTACTATTGCGCAAAGAGAGGTTTTTAAAGTAAAAACTTGGCTAGAGTATAACCTTTTGACCCTTAACGTGACAAAGACCAAATATCTTACCTTTGGCATAAAAAATAGACCTCTACTATCGGCCAATCATACACTAACTATTCATGACTGTCATAATGGTGTACCTTGTCACTGTTTACCTCTGGAGAGAGCAGACTCTATCAAATGTTTGGGAGTAACTATAGACTCATCACTTAGATGGGATAAACATATAGAACATGTCACTAAAAGAACTCGTCAGTTGGTATATATCTTCAGGAGTATAAGAAATATTGTCGACCATCGAACTATCAAAACTATTTACTACGCACTATGTCAATCCATCATTACTTATGGCATTCTTATTTGGGGCAACTGCGCAAATTCAATATTAAATTCCCTTTACAAGTGTCAAAAACTTGTAATCAAAATTATTTTGTCCCGCCCTATAAGATTCCCTACTCGAAACCTTTTTGAAAACTTCAAAGTCCTAACTCTACATCAACTCTACACTAAATGCCTTATTTGCTACTTTACATTTAAAGACACCGATAAAACACGATCACAACAAACAAGATCTACACGTACGTCATCTCACTTAAACTACGATATACCTCATCCAAACAATAGCCTTGCTCAGCGACACTATTCATATCAAGCTCCCACTATTTACAATACCATCCCAGATTCTATTAAAAATATCAATAACTACCAAAGGTTCAAAAGGGAAATAACCCTATGGATCATCGAATCAAACCCACCACAGTAACTTCTTTCTCATTTCTTTTAACTTATTGTTTGTTTACTGTATGTATGTGTGTGTGTTTGTGTGTGTGTGTGTGTGCTGTGTGTGTATTTTATATGGTTCAGTATATTACGTGTGTATGGAGAGTGCCTGTGCATGTATGTTAGGAAGTGTATGATCAATTGTGCTAAATCCACTTTAAAATAATGTTGTTTAACTTACAAAACCAAAGACTGCATCCAATATAACACAGGGATTATCCCTAGCATATTGGAGAGCAAAACCTCTAATTGACAACAAAGCGCAAGAGAGTGTCAATGGTCGGGATGTGTATGTGTACCCTTCCATTGTCTCTGTCTCAAATATATACATAATATTTTTTTTTATATATACCTTTAATATTGATGTCAAACCTCTTAATGTACAATGTCATGTTTATTATAAATAAATAAAAATAAAATTGATGTAAAAAAATACTCTTTAAAATTGTGAAATCATGACTCTCCACTATTCCATGAGTAAAAATAAGGTTGAAATTTTGTATTGTATACAAAATAGTAACCCGCATCTGATTCTCATTCTCTCATAGACATAAAAGGTGATAATAATAATAAGGAAGAATGGAAATGATATAGTTGTAACATTACGAGTAAATGGAAATAAAATAGCGAAAATACGTATAGCAGGTAATAAAAGTGCCAACATGTCACCAAAGGGATTTTATTGCAGCCCTTACTTCCATATTATAATATAATTGTACCTCCTATAAACACTTCATTGCACTCTTTATAAATGGCAATTATTTATTTATATAATTTATTTCACTATCGAAGGCAGTAAAACATATTTCTAACGCCATCTATTGAGAAATTGATTTTGTATATGTATTATCCAAAAGTTCCAAGCCAGGATACGCGAGATTGTATGCAGGGTCAACATTTTTCACGGTTTTCCCAACTTTGAAGTCAAAAAACACCAACTTTGTAGCATATATGTTCTTTATACGGATTTACTCAGAATTCGGAGTAGAACATTTAGTGTGTTTGTCTGTGTGTGTTCTTCCCCCCCTCACAACTTTTGATCCGCTCAAAATTTCAGAATATATAAATAGTTATAGGCCAACAAAACTTTTATACTCAGAAATTTAAGTCATTGTTTCGGTCAAGGGTTATTAACTTTTGAATTTTTACTTTATTTTTCATTTATCTACGAAACTATAAAAGCTATAACGCTGAAAATTGGTGTAAATATACACAAATACAAAATCTCAATTTTTTTAGAGTTTCTCAAATTTTTTTATAAAGATAAATATTTTTTTATGATAAATTTATGTGTTTAACTGCCTATATTTCCAGAGTTTTTAAAATATCTAAAAAAGACGAAACACCCCAACTACGTAGATAATTTAATTTGCTATAAAAAATGTAAAAATTGAATTTAGTGACGACATCGCTTCATACAATTTGTATGGCAGTCGCCTATACATAATATGTAGGAAGACTTAATCTCCAAACAGGTGTTTAGGTAGGTAATGAAAAAACCTACAGTACAGCTGTTTAAAAATATAAAGGTATTAGGAATCTGGTTGTATACCTAATACCTGTAATTTTGCCTCACCTATTGTATTGTATTGTATTGTATTGTATTGGACCACTGGTATACAGACAAAAACTAACCCACAATAAAACGTCTGATCTTCACCCTTTTCGGTAAAGACTTTATATTTTTAAACAGCTGTACTGTAGGTTTTTTCATTACCTGCATCGACGTAATTCCCAACATAAACCATATTACAACTGTTTTGAACAATCCATAACTGCAAAAATGTACCGAATTTTAGTATATAAGAAAAAGCAGAGTTTTTATGTTTACCAGTTGATAAGGGCCTAATAAGCTGAAACGGTCGTCCTGGACTCAGGAAAAAATATATATGTAGACCAAATCATTTGTTTGATTTAAAATACCCATTATGTATTTATGTATTTTGCTTCTTGGTTCATGAACGTTTTTTCATCATTTATAGATTTTTTATATTTTATTTCTATCTATCTTAATGTCTAAGCACGTCTATTTTTTTGTAACTTAATGGGAATAATTTACTCATTAATGTCACCTTTTTGTATAATACATAAATGTATATGCGTGATATGTAATCGTTTTTTCTCTTAATAAATAAATATATAAATGAAACAGCTGAGAAAGGCGTAGCGGGCAAAGGCAGCTTGTTGAACAAAGTAATTTCACCGCAGTTTGTATCATTATAGTATCCAAAAATTCCGTGGTCTCTTCCAACAATTTCTATCAGAGTTCAATATTTGGAAAAACATGTTAGTGTTTTCAATTAGTTATTAAAATATTTTCAGGACATTATTATGGAATTTATCAGCTAACGTCAAATTCTATAATTCGGTTATCAAATTGAAAGTTGACGTGGCATAGTTTCATGTTGATTAACTTGTTTTAGTTAATTATGAAATAAATAATTTTTTAAACATTATATATCGCTTTTCGGTGGTGATTACCCCGATAAGTATAAATAACGGCAAATTCTTTGATAAATAGTAAATTTTTGAAACTATGTGTTACTTTTTATATAACATATCGAATGTGTTCAATAAAATATGCAGTTATTTAACAAATAAAACTTTACACAAATTCTCGTATAAGGAACCCAGAACTATTTAGAATACAGTTTTCCAACATTAACTCGTTTTTTTTAATTCCATTACTCGCATGTGTAGATTTTACGATACTTTACATATCAATAACGACATAGATATAGTCTGGTGACATTCAGGAGAAAACTTTCCACACTTATAAATTGACCTAATAAACTAGCTTTTTTTGTTTTTTTTCTAGGTATAATGTTTCTCTTTTTTATGTGTTTGTGCGTAGTTGTTTCTTTTACAGTTTTTTTTGTAAATAAATATCATTCACTATTTTTCTTCGTTGTAATATTAGTTTCTATTGTATCTTTTCATTTTTATATAGATTCGTTTTTAGATATATTCATTTTAGTCAACTTATAATGCTTTACCTTAAGAATGTCAAATTTTATATTTTAACTCTGTTTTGTAGTTGTGATATATGTATGCGGCCAAACGCTAAATAAATGCAGGATGTGGCCACTTGTAATTGGCTGACCAGTTTTGTAATAGCTTGCCCTTATTTGATGGAACTATGAAGTATTATAACTCGTTAGCTGTATGTGGTCCTTTATAATAAAAAAATATATCATTTATATGTAGGTATTTATTTTGCAAATTATTTATAATAACATAACTTTTGATCTATGGGAATATACGAAGTCAGAATCTCAGAATAATAGGAGAGTATGTATGAAGCGACGCTAATGTCTGCCATAGTACCTGTCATAAATCCAATCTCTGACTGCGATTTTTATTTCAGAACCATAGAAAGAGACTAGTTAACTATGTTGGTGTAATTAATATGAATCACATGCTTCCCAAATCAAATCGAATATTTTTATGTGTTACTCAAAGAGCATCGCAAACACAATAAGGCATAGTTACAAATGTTGTTAATAATTTTAATTTTGAATTATAACAATAGTTATTGTTGAATACTAAGTATTTGTGTTAGTTCTGTCCGCCCAAAATTTATGATGTATTTTTTAATATTTATTTTGAATATTCTTTGTGATGTTATTTCTAAACTGTTGTAGAGTCGAGGAGCAATAAATGAAAAATTTCTTTGACCAAAATATGTTTTCATGTGTGGGATTGTGTAATTTAGGTTTGTACTTGTTCGTGTGTTTGTAGATTGTTGTGTTCTCGGGTATTGTAGTGTACTTTTATGAAAGTAAGTCAGAATGTATTGGATGTATGTTTGTCTAGGGTCAAATACTTTGAACTTGTTGTAAAGGTTTTCTGTATGATATTCAAAAGGTTTCTTAAGTATTATTTTTGCAATGCATTTCTGAGCTTGACAAAGTTTTTCCGTGATGGTCTTGGCAGACCCTCCCCAACCGACGAGTCCATTATGCAAACAGTGAGTGAGTTAGTGCGTAATAAACAGTTGTCATAGTTTTTTGTAAGTTTTCTGTAAACATAACATAGTTTTAATATTCTATTTGTCGATAACTCTATAATATGGTCTTGCCATCTTAGGTTATTATGTATGGTCTGTATGTTTTGTGTGTACTGTTTTATTGTTATTGTGTAAAGGCTTTTAATTCGTAAATTGTTATAAATAAATAAATAACTACATACAAATCTAACCAACCTATTCTAACTATACTTTTGACTAGAATAGGTTGGTTAAATAAATAAGAATACTTGTAATTAAAAAGTAAATGTTTATTTTATTAAAATTTACTATAAACAATAACTTATAGCATAGTTTTTAAGCAATAATATTGTTTTATAACCTCAATATAAAATTATAATAATATGTACATATTAAATAAATATGAAAAATACCTATATGTAGATATAATTCTTCTTCTTCTTCTTCGTCAGCTAGGACTATGTCCTGTAGTTCTCGACACCTGCTCCTGGGAGGAAGACGTCCAGCTGTCCCTCCATCGTTTGGGCGGTCTTCCTGGAGGTCTGCTACCTGTAGGATGTTCATCAGCTGATATCCTCACTACTCGGTCTGAGCTTGCTCTCCCCACGTGGTCTCTCCAGAAACGTCTTCTTGTTCTACCCCATCGTACCACGTCCTCAACATCACAAATTTTCCTTATTTCGGAGCTCCTCATTTGATCACGGAGGGTTACTCCTGCGATGGGCCGTAGAGTCTTCATCTCCGTGGTTCTAAGGAGACTTTTTGTACGGGTGGTGTCAGCTCTTGTCTCTATGGCGTATGTCATGATTGGTCTTATGCAAGTCTTGTAGATCCTGACTTAACTCTCCCTCAGCATATCCCTATTTCTCCACACAGCACTTCTCAGGCATCCAGCCACTACAGCAGCCTTGGTTACTTGTTCATGTACTTCGTTATAGAGATCATTGCTGCTGGATATTTCTATGCCCAAGTACTTAAATCTCATCATTTGTTCTATAGTTTTATTGTCTATTACAAGTTTGCAACGTACTGGATATCTTGAGGTTACTATGCTTTTTGTTTTCTCTATTGTAGATATAATTGTAGTGAGAAAATAATTATTACTTTTAAACTGATATCTGTTTACATTTAAAATGTGTATCTTAATACTTGAATATCACCTATAAAGAGCATTACAATAATCAGTACGAAACAGAAAAAAATCATTTTGAATAGAATGAGTCGCGACCATGTGGGTTCGCGCCCAAGTGTCCCGCAGCAAGTTTTCGTCACATCCAAGTGTCCTGTATCCAAGTATTCGTCGTACTCAAGTGTCCCGCAACCAAGTTTATGTCTCACCCAAGTGTCCCACACCTATTTTTCCATCGCACTGTAGTTTCCGTTGCACTAAAGTGTCACGCACCCAAGCTTCCGTCGCACTCAAGTATCCCGCAACCAAGTTTCCGGAGCACCCAAGTTTCCATCGCACTCAAGTGTCCCGTACCCAAGTTTCCATCGAACCCAAGTTGCACTCAAATATCCCGCACCAATTTTCCGTGGCATTCAAGTGTCCTTCAACCAAGTTTCCGTCGCGCCCAAGTGTCCTGCACATAAGTTTCCATCGCACCCAAGTCTTCGTGGCACTCAAGTGACCCGCAACCAAGTTTCCGTCGCATCCATGTGTCCCTTTCCGCTTTCTGCTAATTCCAAATAAGGAAACGACGTGATGGTACACATGATGTATGTATGATTCAGAATCATCAGCCTTATTTCTCTGATTCATATAAACCGATGACTTTCCAGGCATATGTATTTTTTGCTGATTTCATGTAATATAAATTTTATTAACAGGTTAAAATATATTTCACGTTTGTCCATTTTCATCCATTTCACGTCCTTCATTCAATATCTATGTTTAGACAGACACAAATACATCCACACGTACAAAATTTGGTATATATATACATATATGTGTGTGTATGTTTTAAAGTTAAGCAACATGATATATGGGTTACGATAGAGAGAAAAAGGTATCTACCATGGGCCGGTCATAGGACTGGAGGGTGAACGCTATCGTGGCCGAAGCAACGGGCGCACATGATTTATAGCGCTAAAATGTTTTCACTTGGCTGTTTTGTGAGGTCGCGTTTAAAACAGGCGTGTAGCACTTTTAATTGTTTAAAATATATATTTTTTTTATTTAAATTTGTTGACATATATTTTATGTACGTCCACACCAGCTTATCATACAATTAATCGTCAAAACTACGGATGTCGAAATGAAGAGTACGACCAGTGATTGTGAATGCGATGGTGCGAGACAGGTAGGTATATTATTAAAAATACATAAAGCTTTGTTTTTCAATATTGACTATTATTTTCTTAATATTGACTACAGAACCAATTAATTATGACTACTGCGCGATCTCTTGAACATAATATTTTATTTAAGATTAGCATTGTATGACGGAAAATGTAAAAATACGAATAAAATTACATTTATTCTTCTTACTGCGAATATTTATCACAAATTCCAACAAGTCTTTATGAATCTCAACTATTATAAATGATGTATGATTGTGAGTGAGGCGATAAATTTATGTATGCAAAGACAGTTCTGTATGGCGCTCGATTCATTTTATAAACCCCAATGATATATCCTGATGGTTTTATGTATGTATGTATATACAAAACAATCTGAAATTCTAACTGGACATAAAAATAATGCCAAATAAATCTGCTTAGCAGCCCTGAAGTATGTATGCAGCGTATGTCCAGAGTTCAGGATATTCCAGGATATTTCCCGTGTGTATAGATTAAGGAAAGGGGTCATCGTGGAGAATGAAAAGGGTTTGTATAATAAGAATCTTAACGTCGTGCTGGACCCAAGGGTCAACTGTACATCCCTGTCAACCGATTTGATCCATTGCTTAGACCTGGAACAGTAAGGTTACGATAAATTAATATTTGAAAGAAATGATAACTGAAAATGTATGACAAATATATTATGTAATATCTAATAATTTAATAATAAATCCTATTCAAACACAAAAAATAAATAAAACAATACAC
This sequence comes from Molanna angustata, assembly GCA_963576475.1. Taxonomy (NCBI): domain Eukaryota; kingdom Metazoa; phylum Arthropoda; class Insecta; order Trichoptera; family Molannidae; genus Molanna; species Molanna angustata. Next base: position 30,944,764 of record OY754974.1, read on the forward strand.
AAATAAATAAAATAATAACAAATATCAGTCATTTGCCAACATAGTTCCCGCAATATGCGTAATATAAAAAAAAGTAACTACAAAAAAAAAAAACAAAGAATATAAACAAAATAAGTAATTCAAAATTAGGGATATACATAATGGGGTATGTAGGAATTTCGGGGAGTGGGGAGGGAATAAAGGGGATTGGTATTTAATTCCTCGTATCATTGCGTTATTGTTGATATACTCCTGCGATATTGCGGATATGTGCTGTTGAGTACATCAGTGTCGTAAAACCTTGTGTTATACTGCTTCCAAATACGTGGAAAGCATGAATTCACTCTGTGATTAGTACACTACAGTGTAGAATATGAAATATATTTGAGTGTCTGATTGTTCTACCTGGCATATGAAATAGTATAATACCTTTAATTTGGGGAGCATCAAAACAATTATCAACTATTTTGTGTAGAATTGATAGGTCGTTAAGGGTTCTTCGGTTCTCGAGGAATTCAAGGCCGTGAAATTCCCTGGAATCTGTGAAAATTAGGAAAATGAAGGTGTGATTTGTAGTTGAGGGTAATTTGTAGTTGGTGTGATATGTATATGAAGGCAAATTGAAGAGTACGAAGGTTTTCTCGTAGATCACATCATCACATCTTAATCAAATCCAAATGGATCCACTCATAAGATACCCTCTTTCTAATTTATTTATTTATTTATTCATTCAAAAAATTACAAACCTTTTAAAATTAGCACAAAAAATAATACATTTATTTAAATAATTTCTTAATTTTACGCTTCGTATAAAGTAACACTTGTGTTACGAAGCGGAGTATTACACTAAATATTTTTTAATACCTAGTAAATATAAATTCATATATTTTAAGTAAAAATTTGTCATTTATAGTTGTAATAAAATCCTAAAAATATGCTGTCGGAATATACTTATACAGAATTATTCAGGATATCACATTGATAATTTAGACAGATTTAGGTATACAGAATAATACATTCGACAGCTAGGTTATAAGTTTAGACTAATAACATCTTTACTTTTTGTTACACTGTTGAATAGGGATCTGTGATTTAATATTAATGTACTTATATATGACTAAATTGACTATCATTTGATCCTCCTGTATGATTTATTGTGTTGACAAGTCGTGGTATTCATTTTTGTAATTTTGATACGATCTTTAGTTCTATCATTATCACTTATTGAATTCAGGGGGATGCATTATATTTATGAAGTATTCTTTATATATTTGATTTGTAGCTATTCTATACATTGTATGTTAGGTATCTTGAAATCATTCGTTTTTTTAGTATTATTTTTATTATTTTCGAAAAGAAAATTTTCGAAATCAGAGAACATAATACAAATCATCGCTGAACGAAGGTACTTAATTATTGACATCGAATTGATAACCTTGTCCTTTTTTTGAAGTCAGATAAAAATCAATATTTGATATGCAAATTTGATTCAATCCATATGTCCACATTCTGCGGTCCAGTGACAGATAGTGATGGTTGGCGTCATTGATATAACAGGGAGCTATTTGACATAATATATGGATAATCCGATATAATCAGTTCCATCAAGGGAGAGGGACGCTTGTGATGGGCTGGTCACATCATCAAAATGGACGGCGACAATCTAGTAAATCGCCTCACCCTCCATTTCATAAATTGGAAAGTAAAGGCTACGGAAAGGCAAGAATCAAAGAGAGTCCGGGATTCAGTCAGTCGAGCCCCACCTGATGAGCTTATAATGGATGAATATGTCCACATTCAGGAATATGTTCGTAAACATTAAGAATTTTGGAAAATTATCAAAGAAATGACAGATGGGTGGTGGCAAAGAGGTTTGCGCACTGGGTTTGTAATCCAGTGGTCGCGAGTACGAATCCTGCCTCGACCGATTTCGTTCACCTATAGCAAAAGCATTTATGCTTATTTTAGGGAACGTAGGAAGATATATATATGTACTTGTTTAACAAGGACATATTCATTTACTATTTAAAAAATAAATATTAAATTTAATAAAATTTAAATTTATCCACATATTGATTTTGGCAACATGTTAAATATCTGTCGTAGGTATGATTGGATTGGTATTTTAAATTAAGTCTCCTTTCGACTTTGGTATAAAATAATAAATCATGAAATTTCGTACACAACCTTTGACTGAAAAAATAAATCGATTATTTCATAAACAAAATATACGTATATCTTTAATTTTCCACTCGTTACATGTCTTGATTTTAATAATCATTCTCTAGAACCATTGAAATCTTTTGACTTTTACCCTGGAGAAATTTCTATTATTTTCTTACTTCGCGTTGCTATAGTGATTTCCCTCCTTTTTCCCAGATGACAGAAGGTAAGCTCATCAAAGATAATATATCAATTAAGAACTCGTAAGTCCATGACAAGCGCTTCAATTTAAGTCGAAATAACAAATATGTTTAATTGAAGATTGAAGAATGTTGTGTTTCAAGAATCTTTTTTACGTGATTATGATCCAACGCTCCTGACTTAAACCTGAAAAAAAAACTTTTATTCATTCATTCATACCATTATGGCATATTCCATAATGTGGGGTAATCAGCGACAGGTTTTCGGGTGTAAATTACCTTATAAAAGGAAGATTTGTATGCCCTTTTAAGAAGAAATAACTATATGTATATGAAGTGTTTATATAACTGTGATATGTGTCATAAATCCATTTTCTTGTATATTTATAAATTAATGTGTAGAAATTCTTTATAAACAATATAATTTTTGTATAATTAAAATATTATGATTTCATAAAATTGTTCAAAATTTAGTCGTTTGACGGCGTTAGATTTCAATGAAACAACCAAAAAATGAACAATGTAGGTTCCTTGGGATGGGACTAAATGGTGGTTCAATCTTAACGCAGTGAGTGCTAGAGTATATCTAAATTTATTTTAATACTAGTGAACCCCCGGCAAACTTCGTAGTGCCTGTATAATTAAAAATGGTCCTTCATTACCACCCGTCGCTTCAGACCCTTCAGTACCTCCCGTCCCTTCAGTACCTCCCGTCCTTTCAGACCCTTCAGTACCTCCCTTCCCTTCATTACCTCCCGTCCCTTCAGTAGGTAAAGAAAAAGTTTAAATCCCGAAATAATACTGGAAAGACCTGCGAAGATATGAAAGGACAGTTGGACCTTCTTTTTCCAGGATTCTCCAACTTCATAGGTAAAATGAACAAATACACGATAAAGAAGAAGAAGAAGAAAAAAGTTTGAATCCAGAAACTTTTCTACCTTATTCTCCCAGGATACTCCACCTTCATAGGTAAAAAGACCAAATACACGATGAAGAGAAAGAAGAAGAAGGAAGAAGAAAAAAAAATTAAATCCAGAAACTGTCCTGGAAGACCTGCGAAGAGATGGAAGGATCACTCCCAGAGTATTAGGTCATTTTACCTTCATAGGTATAATGACCTAATACCCGATGAAGAAGAAGAAGAAATTTTTTATAATCCAGAAACCATCCCAGGCATTGTATCGACAATTCACCAAAGTTTCATTGCAATCGGATGAACGGTTCCGAGGATAGTCCACCTTCATAGGTAAAATGACCTAATACCCGATAAAGAAGAAGAAGAAGAAAAAAAAATTGGATCCAGAAACCATCCCTGGTATACTCTCGACAATTCACCAAAGTTTCATTGCAATCGGATGAATAGTTTAGGAGCGCATTCAACACATACATACATAGATACAAACATTCAAATTTATTATTTTACTATAAAAAAGTTACATGCATTGTGAATAATAAAATAAACAACAAAACCTGATTGTGAATAAAATATACAACAAAAATAATGATTTGACATAAACATTAGTGTTGCTATTACTGAAAATTATACAATAATATTTCTGGTGCAGTTCAGGGGTGACATATGTGCGAGACACCCACACCTCATTTATAAGAACTGTTGCTTTCATTGTTTACAAATAAACTAATTTGTCAATAGATGGCGTTACAAAAAGGTTTCTTTGTTTCTTCATAGATGGCAATAGTATAATTCCTTATTTTCAGGTGAATTGTTACACGTTTTTCAAATATATAGAAGTTTCAAAAATTACATTAATAAGGGAACTCAATAAGAAGGTATATGTGGTGAACGTTGCGCAAGCGCATTAAGTGATCACGTAAACCAGCCGATGACAGGTCGTAAACCCTGTAGGTGCCTTAAGTTCCTGGTTCTTCTATAATATTACAACTTCGTCTCTATTGAGATGTTAAAAAGTTTGTCAAAAAAGTATTTTAACAATAATTTTACTTTAATCTTTGTTCGAGAAACACAGCCTTAATATTTGTTATAAGTAGCTCGAGAAGCAATGAAAAAAAGGTATGAATATCTGGTTACATCTGCCATCTACAATATAAACGTTAACATGATCATTTTTGCGTCAATGCAATGTTCAATAATAATACCTTCTTCGTTTCCTCAATGCTGAGGGTCGCGATCTATGGGGCCGCCAATGGACTGAACTAGTCGCCTCCAGTCTTCTCTGCCCTCCGCAGCTCGCACCGCCGAATAAAGGTCGTTCCCAGTCATCTCCTTAATTTGGTCACACTATCGCGCAGGAGATCTGCCTCTACTTCTTTTGCCTGGTACACTTCCTGTGATAATACTTTTTTCTCCTGGCGATGTAACCAAAGAAGCTCAATACCCGGCGGCTGCATACTTTAGACAATCTTTCTTTTATCTTGAGCTCTTTAAGGACCGAGTCATTTGTTCTTCTTGCAGTCCACGGAATCCTCAACATGCGACGCCAACACCACATTTCAAATGCGTCAATCCTGTCACGATCACGGGACTTCACTGTCCAGGTTTCGGCTGCATATAGAGATATTGGGAAGATAAGGGTTCTGATGATTTTAATTTTGGTGGAGTTGGATATATCTCGATCTTTCCAGATCTTGTTATTAATACCATTTATCCACTAATTTATGTTGGATGATGAAAAAATTTCAATTGAAATTCTGGGGGATGATTGGTAGCAAAGCGACGCATATTTTCCTCCACTTCGCTCGGTCTTCATCGATCCTCTTTGACTTTGCACATGAGGCACAATCCATATCGTCGCACATCTGTTACAGTTACTTCCGATGAAGACGCCTTCCGCCTAGAGGATCATCAAACATTCCCTCGAATACAGTGTACAGGAGAATCTAATCAAGACTATCCAATTACGTACATAAATCTTTAAGGGCCGGTCTTATAAACGAAAGACCAAATATTCGTAAGTATGTTAACGATTTACTAACGGATGGATGTTCCTAAGTAGATATTACTATCGGCGGTATTATAAAACTATTTTAACTGTCCGTTTATTTGACAGTTACAGTCTAATTAGACTACAATGGATTTTCAATTGATTTGTATTGGACTATAATGGATTGTAATGGATAAAGCGGTGATGTCATTGCAATATATAAACAGAGTGTTTAATTTTTTTGCTTACTCAAACAATATCAAAAATTACAAAAATGATGATAATCCTTTATCTCGCCTCAATTGATTTTGTTCACTTATATCACAAGCATTTATGCCTAATTTATGGCATTAAAATGAAATTTAAAAAACTTAATGCATATGTAGGTACTAGTTACAATTAATTATTCATTCATTTTTTATAAATTTTTTTTATATTATTTTTTTTTTAAAGTTTAAAAAAATAATTAAAATAAAATAAAACGAAATTCAGTGTCATCAATGTCATGTTGAAATAATAAAATATTTGGTCAAACACAATCTTGTAATCAAATTCGTTTTGGTTATTCAAAATCACTGTCGGCCGACATTTTTTATCGAAAAAAAAGCAATTCAATATAAAAATCCAAAAAATATAAAACAGTATTTTTCAAAATATTCGTAATATTAAAAATGTACCGGAACATAAAAAAACAAGTGTTATAAAACTCAATCCTTACATAACTTATCGTTAACGAACGCTTAATCGGTGGTCCGACCGTCAGTAAAGGCTATCGGTAAAATTTTACTAAAATTTAACTAACGGATTGTTATAAGACGAAATATAGAGCATTTGTATCAAATTTCGGTTTATTTGGTCTGAAATCTAACTAACGGACGTTTATAAGACCGGCCCTAAATATACTTAGTCTATTTGCAATTAACTTTGTTGGCAATTAAGTACTTAAGCAGAATAATTATTCGTGGGATGTATTATCTAACGTTTCCATATTACCGATATAAAATTAAACGGCTATCCATTCCTCTGTCAATAATATCCTTCTATTTGTAGTATGTAAATATTTCCTGAACCGTATTCGAGGCAGAAGGTGAAGATAACTAAAACAACATTTAGATTTATCCCAATCACCGAGTGCCTTTGTCAAATACTCAAACTATGATAAAATAGAAGATAGCAAGGGTTAATTCTCCGATAATTTACAGTAAACACGTTTAATTTTATTCACAAGCGACAGATTTACATCGCTTACCTGTTAATTAATGTAAATATGACACGAATTTAATGTAAATGTGTGTAGGTACGTAGCGGTTAATTTGTATTACAACTTACAATTTTCGATATTATGTGAAACAGTTCTGAGTTTTCTGTCTTACTTATATGGTGCCTTACATACTGTTAGTAGATTCTTTTGAAGTTTATTTTTTAAGAGATCTTGGTTACACCTGAAGGGGTATATGATTAGGAATGGCCAAGGGTGTTTATCTGAAAGGAAATTGAAACTAACTGAAACATGCCCAGAATAAATCTCTCGCTTACCGGGAATCGAACCCGCCGATCGAGAGAGTATTCGTATGTCCTGTATGGCCAAACCTATCCCTCTTACTTATGTGCTGCTGAGGGCATGCACACAATGTTCAAAATTAATACAAATAAGAAATCAATTAAAGAAGTATCGTGAGGAAACGTAATACGCAAAGTCTAGGTAGGTACTGACGAGTATTTATTGATGCACAAATAAATAATTGATAAACACTTAATTATGAGTTAAAATTACAAACTGATGAAAAATGTTACAAATATATTTAGAGCTAAAGAATAGTGTTCGCGGTATTATAACGGCAACGTGACGAGCGGCGACAGAGTGGTGCCGATCCTCGTCAGCGCGCGGTTATATACCGCTCGCCGCGTCACCGACTTGCGGTAGGGATGGTCGTGGCCAAAACGCCAGACCGCACACACCTTTGATTCTTTACAATTAATAAGATCTGAAGTTAATGACAGTCCAGGAGTGTGAATCTTCTATTCGCATTCGTCGATTGTTCTTTTTGCACTATTGTAACGTGTTGGGAAGAAAAGGTTATTCTTATATTGATTTGTTATTATTATATATATATTTGATAACGGCCCTTTTCGTCGTCGAAGAGAGTCTCCTCCTCGTGACGAAAGGTTAAAGTCAGTATTGTTTACCTTTACCTTGTTGGTATTCTCGGGACCTCTGGACTTACCTTACGTGATGGTGTAGTACGGCCAAATCCAGGATCCACACATTTGATGACAGATTAGTATGAATTTATAATTAACTTTGAAAGTAAGCACGTTAATATCCAGTTAGCTCATCGGTAAGAAAAGGAAATTGAAATAAATAATTTATATAAATAATTATGTTTTGAGCTTTGACTTTTTCGTCTCAGGTTGAAGTATGAGGGTCAGGTTTGTATGAAAGTGTGAATTATAAATAAGTACGAGTTGAGATATGTTCAGGACATCGACAGATGCGTATATTGTTAGAAAAGAATTTACGAACAGATAAACACAAAAAGAAAACCCAATACATTAAGGAAGACACTATTATTAAGACAGATGTTAAAATTATTGTATTACATGTTTAACCAGGAATGCAAGTTTTAATGAAATATAGATTGTGAAAATTAGTAAAAAGGTTTGAATCATTATCAACAAAAGATTACAGTAATTCACCTGGTAAGTTTTGATCATTCATTACTAAAATATAAGAATTCAATGACAAACTTAATTTGTACCAAACTGATTAATACAGACATTAATTATCACAAGGTATCAATGTATTTTAGGAAGTCAATTCTGAATAAAAAAAGGTACCATATTACTTTATCTCTGTAAGGTCTTATTTGTTACTGACAAGATAGTTTGGTAATTATTTACAAGTGGTATAAGTCTTCAATTTTGCTGAATTTTTTTCTATAGATAGATAAAAATATACAGATTACGGGAAAAATAGTAATTTTCCCGGGAAACGCCTAGAAAAATTAAAAAAAATAAAATTGCAATGTATGAAACCTTGTACGATTTAACGACACCTATCGCCGAGATTGCACGTGACTATTTTCTCATTTGAAGTCAAATAACCAACAATACTTTTATTAAATCACAATGTACACATTATTAACACGCAAATTATCTATAAACATTCGATTTTCACGATAAAAAACCAGAAAAATCATTACTAATTTCTTATTTTTAACGTTTATTAAATACGATTAAATACGCGAGCTAATACGACAACTGCGACATAAAACTGAAAACTAAACCACAGATAAATGCATACTACAAAATATATGACAGATAATATTTGAGAAAAAATATCACATAAAAAATATTAAAACTGGTAGGTACCATACAACTACCTAAATTTGTTATTAAATATAATTTATTTGTAAATTATAAACAAATGCGAATACATCATCAAAATTATAATAATAGGTTGGTTAATACAAACCTAACCAACCTACTTTTAGTAAAAATTGGTTAGGTTAGGTTTGTATGTATTTATTATTGCGACTCGCGTGAGCGAGTTGCATTACATACTGTCACTCAATGTATAATGCAACTCGCTCACGCGAGTCGCAATAAAAACTAAATACAAACCTAACCAACCTATTCTAAGCAAACTTTTGGTAAAAATTGGTTAGGTTAGGTTCAGTGTTAAAAAAATTCAAGACCTGAAATGTAAGTAGCATTTATATATTTTATAACCTTGTTTTGTTGTAAACTTTATTAATTTTCGATATTTCATAGAATTTTCATTTAGTTCAGATTTTCGCGGCGTGTTTCTATACTATCAAATAGTTTGAATATTCGCCCATAGATGTCAGAAAAGCAACTATTTGCTTGGGAAACTTCATATATTTTTCGTAATGTAATTTTATTTTTTTTTTAATTTTTCTAGGCGTTTCCCGGGAAAATTACTATTTTTCCCGTAATCTGTATATTTTTATCTATCTATAGAAAAAAATTCAGCAAAATTGAAGACTTATACCACTTGTAAATAATTACCGATAGTTTAAATGAAAATTACATTAGCAGGCTCTGTGATATTTTTATGAAGGCAAAGGTTAAGACTCTTGTTCCTTACATATGGGATTTTTATTTAAGTCATTAGAATAATATCATTAGTAATAAGGTTATTTGCATAAAAATTATTGTACAATTATCTGTAAATTATTTGCAAAATATTTGTAAAGTTATCTGCCGAGTGAGTGATTTGTTCAAAAGTTAAATGAGGGTTTTATATTAAAGCATCTTAATTAAAATATAAATCAGATATCGAGAATGTGGTGAACCAGAAAGGGAAACACTTATGAAATTTTCTTTCATCACTGAGAGGTATGCATTGTTGACCTCATAAAATATTCACTAATCACTTTAAAGAAACTTACGTGGCGATGAAAGGACGAAATCGAGAAGGCTTGTTTGACGTCGGATCAATGCCGACCAACAAGCGGAAGATACTGGAACTGGTTCCTACACAATCCGTTGTAGGGAAGTGAAGGGTCTGACCTGATTCCTATCAGATCCGGAAGAAGACGAAGAAGGGCATCCAAGAAGTATTTGTTGATCGTCCAAGACCAACAAAGTTGTAGCGTCCGCAGGCATTGACCTGATTCCTATCAGATCCTGAGGGAGACGAAGAAGGGAATCCAAGAAGCATAAACAGAAGAGTGGCGAGAAGGTGTCTATACCGATCACACAAGATCAGCATGGCTGAAGTCAGCAGGAATCAATTCGATATCCGTGACGGGTGAACATCGAAAGGCAGTACTCGATCCTAAGACCAGCAGTAGAGGAAGTAATCGGAGTGTCGAAGGTGTGTCTCTGAATTGTGACGTATTTTTCTCATTACCAAATAATCGTGTGTGTCGCGGCCTTATTTATATTCACGATCACCATTTGTTTCACAATAGGAAGTGCCGCATGGCAACTGAACGATCACTATATTCGTATACAAGAGAAAATAAATTGTATTCAAACAAGATGAGATATAAACGTCACAGTTTATAAAGAAGAAACACTTTGTTTATATTAAGAAAATCTAGTGGAAGTTGAAGTGAGTTCGTCACCGGCCATTATAACAATTTGTGAATGTATTACACACTGAGCGACATGCAGTGAAAAAAGATATTACATAATTTAACGGTAAAATCTATACCGCGATCAATACGTGTATTTTGATACATATTCACAGAACACTTATGAATTTTTTATTAGTTGCGTCGGCTGTCCGAAAGCCGAGAAAAATGATTCTTTTGCGGAGACAAATCAGTCATGAGTTCGACACGTATTGACTGTTTAAAGGATTATTTTGAACTGACTATTGGATGATTGACATATGAAAAAAAAGAATAATAGCCTCGCACAGGGTACTCGTACGGCAGAAGAAAGATTGTTGTAAAAAGGGTGAAAGAAAAATCAGCTGTGAAGGTGATGGCAAAGATAATGAGAAAGATCCCAATTAAAAGTTACGATAGAAATAGCCTCGCGCAGGGTACCCGAAGTGACAGATAAAAAGACAAATAGGAATCCCGCAAGATAGTATCGAACTACATTACTGAAAAGGTATGATGCATTCGTACCGAATAAACGACACCTATCGAAATTGATTATTAACTTTTACCTACAGAATTTTATTCTACAGAATTATAGGCCGTTTCTAAAATGATCCAGACGGAATCTTTTGAGAGGGGAAAGGAGGAACAGGAGAGTTGAAGTGGTGTACATTCAATGTTACTGGACATATTTCTTAATCATTAGTAAAAATGACAAAGGATAATTATGACATGAAGTATGCCTTTATATATTGATTAATTATCTCTTTTATGAAGTGTGATTTGAAACTCAAGTTACTATTTTTCTTATAAAGACGAGGTCGTTACAGCCGTTGGCTGATGTAATACTTATCGTACGGAACGGGGATTTCTAAATTTATTTAAAATGAAACACTTTTGACGTTGTTCGCGAGCGGGGAGCGGAGGAGAGGGGTGAAGTAAGGGGTTCAGGTCGAATAATAATAATACACTCCGCTAGATATGATGTTTAGGTTTTTTATGAATACCACTACTATTGCGAAGCCGTTCCTAGGCGCGCGAAATTCAAAATGTTTATGAAATATTATACATTAGGAATTGAACTATGGGGGCCGTACAATATAATCGTAACGTTCACGTTACACTATGGTGCCGAGATTGCTAATCTAGAGGGTTCCATGAGCTACTTTTCGATCTAAACATTGTTTTATAGATCACTATGCGTTCTGTGAATGAGCTATTTACAGTCCCCATATGCATAGAGGGTGGTGGTGGAAGTAGCGATATATGTTGGTTAAATTGTTTTTTTAATTGGTGTGAACAATTCGGTTCGATTGCTGATAAACTAAAGAACAATCCATTGCACAATACCACAACATATAGGCTTTAACAATGCCAGATCCAATCCAATCCGTTGCCAGATCCGATCCAATCCAATAGCAGATCCGATCCGACCCAATGCGAGATCCAATGTGAGACCTCCGTGCGCAAAGTTTTCGATTCAAATGTAAATTTGTTAAAGATAATTTATTTTTCTTAACATACCGACATAATTACAAGCCCAGATCCGCGAGATTTTTATGGCCAGGTCTATATTTTTACATGGATTTTTCAACTTTGAAGTCAAAAAACACCGACATATATGTTATGTGTATGGATTAACTCAGATTTCGAAGTAGAACAATAAATGATCATTGTCCCTGCGTGTGTGTCCGTGTGTGTGTGTGTGTGTGTGTGTGTGTGTGTGTGTGTGTCCGCCCTCTCATATAACTTTTGATCCGCTTAATGTATAGAGCCCAAAATTTCAGAAAATATAAAAAAAATAGGCCTGCAAATTTTCTATACTCAGAATTTCGAATTTTTATTTCATTTTCCATATATCTCAAAAACCATAAAAGCTCTAACACAGAAAATCTGTATCATATAGACAAAATGTTATATATCAAAGTAATTTTTACGAATAAAGTTCCAGGGTTAGGGTCAATATCTACGGGGGCACTTATAGTTCGAAACTTATATATTGGGCAACTAACATGTGCTATGTCAAATATTAATTTAACACGCACCCAATAACAAGTTGCAACATGCTGGAGACTTACGATATTAATCGTCTCACAGATCCAGACTAAAAACACATTTGAAAACTGTGTCTCCGCCGGGAATCGACCCTTGGATTAGATATCAGATTCTTAACCAACTGAGCCACGAAGGCCGACATCAAGCATAAAATCAAGCTGTTTACCTATTCGGGGTATGAAAAAGGACTGAACGCCACCGTGTCCTATTCTGATATCCATGTTATCCATAGAAAAAACAAAATATCCTAATACATATATTCAATAATTTCGATTTATTGTTTTATAGTTTGCTACTTATGTATATTTATTTTTATTCATAATATTCCTCTTTGTACCTACAAGGATTTTTTCGTATTCTTACACGATACGCATAATATTGCCATCGACAGTTGGAACTCATGATTTACATGCAACTTGTATATAGATAATCACTTATTTATATGACTATGTAAATAAAAATAAGTATTATAAAATATTTCGAAAAAATTCAATGTGTTGCATATATAACGCTCTCATATAAATAATGTATGAGAAATTTCAATACAAAAGTTATAAGAAAATTCTTAATATCAAAGGTAATATGTAATGAAGATGTTAAGTGTAGTGTAGGTATCATAGTGAGAAATATTTTATCAAAGAAAAGTATCGACATTCTGGATTAAACTCTATTTCATTAGTCCTTCTTAATGAGATTTCTTAGAATAAATGAATAGTATTATTTTCACCAATACAGGATGTACAAAAAATATTTATAGAAACTCTTATACGTCAAATTTTCTAACTTTTTGAACTAAAGTTTTAGAATTAAGGTTGTTTGAACTTAATAACGTTGTTCCTACAGTTAACATCTAAAAAATAGTGCACCGTAGATAATATATTATAGTCAAATTGTCTATGGCTCAGACAACGCATGCTTACTGCGCAATGTTCGGCCATGTTTATTTATGTCATGTCACCTAACCTAACATTTCGATTGATCAGCGCAATAACTCTCTAATTTTTATTATTTATTTATTTATTTATCTTTTATCACACCATATTTATAATGACAACAATAAGTAGATTACTGCTGCCCAACTAGGAAATCCTGTTCTAGGGCTAGCGGTTTACAATTTTTACTGACAATTTCATGCAATTACGAACCAGGTGATTGTTCCCGTTCCACACTAAATATAAACACAACCTCAACTTTCTGCACTCACAATCATTACCTCAACAAACATATGGGCTCACACAAAACGGATCAACCAGATCCCAATGTCCGCCATAATACCTGTCATAAATCCAATATCTAACGCGTTTTTTATTTCAGAACCATAGAAAGAGACTAGATAACTTTGTTGGTGTAGTTAATATGAATCACATGGTTCCCAAATCAAATCAAATATTTTCATGTGTTACTCAAAGAGCATCGCAAACACAATACGGCATAGTTACAAATGTTGTTAATAATTTTAATTTTGAATTATTTAAATAGTTATTGTTGAATACTATGTAAGTATTTGTGGTAGTTCTGTCCTCCCATAATCTATGATGTATTTTTATATTCATTTTGAATATTCTTTGTGATTATTTTTTATTTATTTATTATTATTTTTACTGATTATTTTATTTTCAACATGTGTAAATAATCCATTTTTTTCAACATTGTGACAGTTTACTTGAATGAAATGTGGCTATACATAGTTTGGGGAAATGAATTTGTTCGTGACTTACTTCAAGTAAGAATGTTCCTAAAGAGGAACGATATATAGCCAGTCCACAAAGGCGGGTTTATTACCAAAAGGCAATTTCTTCCAAGCAACCCTAGATTCGTGTGAAATCTGTAAAATGAATTGTTACAGTAAATTGACTTTAATTCTATATTTCTGAAGTGAACAACATACAGCGTATAATAAATTATATAAAATAAAGATGATTTAAGTAAATATAAAAGCCAGTTACAGGTTGTCACTGGAGTTACTGTAGTATTTTAAGATAAGTTAGGAAAAAGTTACATAATTATGGTAAGATATTGTGTGAATGATATGTGAAACTGTATATTTAAATGTGTGCAGTATATTATTAAGTGTTGAGTAAGATTATGAGGATGAAATTTTAAATCTTTTTTTTAAAATTTCGGTTAAAGAGTTTAATACAGCAGCCCGACTGTGGAACGATCTTCCGAATTCTGTGTTTCCACCTTCGTACAACCCGGGTCATTTTAAAATCCGAATTAATAAACTCTTTTCTAGATTGCAAACCCCTCCCAACGCTACGTAGTGCGCTTCTTCGGAAGAGTAAAATGGACCCAAATCCTAATAGCTGGCGTCCCCTACGTGGACATATTAAAAAAAAAATCTGATATATTTTTTAAATGTGGGGATGCTTACTAGATTCTGTAGATTGTTGCATGTTCAGCATAGTAAGTGTGCTGAGTTATGTATTTTTATTTTTATTCAGTTCATCTTTTAGGTTTTTCTCAATCAATCTTTTAGATGTTGTAATGTAGCCATAATTTGTAATGCAGTTGGTAGGAAGAGATTACCGGGGGGGATATAGACCCGCCAGTATGCAATATAATTGTTTATCTGGCAATGAGTAAAAAGATAAATAAATAAAGCCACTAAAATGCTATATATACGGTGTGAATTTAAGTAAAAAAGACTTATGATAGTTCTCTTAATCTTCAAACTCTTTTTGAATACTTCTTCTTCTTCTTCCTTTTCATAGATCCGAAGATCTGTTTGTACCGCTATTCTGTCTCCTGCGATGTGGACTGCCAACTGTCTCGCCATCTTTTTGGAGGTCTTCCTGGTGGTCTTCTTCCAGCTGGATTCTCCTGGAGAGCGATACGTGGGAGTCTATTTTCAGCCATTCTGTTTACATGTGAGCTCCAATATCGCCTCCGCTGTCTTCCCCATCTGACGATGTCTTCCGTACTACACTTTTTTCTTATTTCGGTATTTCGAATTCGGTCTCTTAGAGTGTTTCCGGTTATACATCGCAATGTTCTCATCTCTGATGTTCTCAGAAGAGATTTTGTTCTCGTTGTGTCTGCTCTGGTCTCTACTCCGTAGGTGGCAATGGGTCTTACACATGTTTTATATATTCGGACTTTGCTTTCGATATTCATGTGTTTATTCCTCCATATACTTTCCTTTAGACATCCTAATATTGCAGCTGCTTTATTTACTTGTCTTAATGTTTCGTCGTATAGACTACCGCTGCTAGTGATGTCTATTCCCAGATATTTAAAGTCCATCACTTGCTCTATTATGTTATTTTCTACGACCAATTTGCATCTCAACGGATTCTTGCTTATAGTGAGACTCTTTGAATACTTCTTTGCAGTAAATTCATGTGAGGGAACGATTTTATAAATTTTGGGACATCCGTATATCCTTGATTGATGTTTTAAAACAAATTGTAACTCTCACAACTGTGAGGCAACTGTGTATAACGATACAAGACATTCTGAGAAAAAATGTGATACTGTAATGGAGATAATAATTTAATATTGTCAATGAGAAATCCTTTCAAGAAGGGTCTATATAACGCCTCGTATATCATTTTATTACAGAATTGACGAGAATAAAAAAAACGCTTTGATCTCGTACACCTTTACACTTTAAAATTTCGTGAATTAAACAAAATAAAGATGAAAAAAATAGATTGATGTGTCGAAGCACACCAAAAGCTTTTTACTCCTCACTATCCCAAGGATATATAATGGGGAGTTATGAATTCGCAATTTTAAAAGCAATGTTATTTTTATTGCAGATTATTAAAAAATATCATGCTGAGATTGTATTTTAAAAGTTTCATAACAATGTATCTGTGTGTGTGTTGTATGACGTGTTTTTTCTACTTTATCGATTATAGATTAAAGCAGGTACTGATTAGATTCATTTCAAATTTTGCATTTTTTATATCTACGTAATACTCACTTATAATTCGTTTCTATATTTTATAATGTAATATCAGTTTTTTTTCTCTACTTTAACATTGCTATATTTTATATTCATCACACATATTTACCATACTATTTTGTTAGCCAGTTTTCTTCATCAGTTCTTTCTGGCAATACTAATCGAACTGATAGAACTTTACAAAAAAAGGTTGTGTACCAATATTTCAATTATATTTATACTCTGTTCACATTCATTTTCGCGCACTCTGACGATGATCTTTAACAGATCGATACCGGTCAGTGCCAGTTTTAAATTAAATAGTGAAACTTAAACAAATTAGTGTTTTCATTTATACTTACTTATACCCCATTAGATTTTGGAGGATATCTGATCAGTGGTTCTCAATTTTTTCAACTGTCAAATCTATCAAAATGACCCCAAGCATAGAAACATACAATTTGATATTTTTATTTTCAAATATTTGAAAAGGCACCTCACTTTCATAAAATGGTATTATAAAATTATGAAGTTTTCAAAGTAAAATGATTTATAAAAAAAAAACTCATTTCATGAAAACGCTGAAAGCTTTCCATGCAAATTTTGAATACTTTGTGGAGTGACTTGTTAGTGAGGAGTATAGCGTTGACCACAACCCACTCGTTTATTCTGAGATTGATCATACATACATACATACATACCATCACGCCATGTCCCTTACGGGGTAGGCAGAGAGAACCGAACGCCATATCTTTCTATCCTGGCACACATTCTTCGCTTCGTCAACATTCATGCATCGTCTCATACATGTTCGTCTATTGTACACGCTTCTAGTATTTCCGTCTTTCAGAATATTGTTCACATGGTCGTGCCATCCCTTTCTTGGGCGGCCCCGGCCTCTCAATCCAATCCTATCCGCATTGTATATTTTCTTCGTCAGTCGTTCCTCATTCATTCTACGTATGTGGCCATACCATCTCAGTGTGTTCACTTTCATTCTATTAATGATATCTTTCTTCATCTTACATTCTTTCCTTATGTTCTCATTTCTTACCATCCTTTAATATATTTGTTGCAAGAGACAATCTTGTATTTACATATTTGGGAGGTAATTTTTTGCATATGAATCTTTCACATTGAGCACGCACAATTTCACTAACGCTTAAAGAAAGAAGAATGTGGGGTGATCTCATTAAGACATTTAAAGTGTTGAACAATCATTATGACTGTCCTGAGCTGCCCCATATATACACTCACAATCAAAATTAATGTGAAGTTAAATACAAGTGTGTTTGGTCAGAATCCACATAAACACTTCCTAAGTAATAGATTGGTGGATGCTTGGAACAGGCTGCCTCAGGATCTCGTTGTTACTGAGAGTGTTAACTCCTTTAAGAACTGACTACATATATGTATTACAGTGACACTGTGGACTCATTCAAGCACATCAGCTTTATGCTGCCTGCTTGTCACGTCAATAATAATAATGGTAAATATTTGTAAAATAATTAGCAAATCATTGGTCAATTATTTTTGCAGAAAACTTCTTATATAATATTTACTTCTACCTATATACCACTTACTTCTACTATAATGCTTACTTCTTATATAATATTTACTTCTACCTATATACCACTTACTTCTACTATAATGCTTACTTCTTATATAATATTTACTTCTACCTATATACCACTTACTTCTACTATAATGCTTACTTATTATATAATATTTACTTCTACCTATATACCACTTACTTCTACTATAATGCTTACTTATTATATAATATTTACTTCTACCTATATACCACTTACTTCTACTATAATGCTTACTTCTTATATAATATTTACTTCTACCTATATACCACTTACTTCTACTATAATGCTTACTTCTTATATAATATTTACTTCTACCTCTATACCACTTACTTCTACTATAATGCTTACTTATTATATAATATTTACTTCTACCTCTATACCACTTACTTCTACTATAATGCTTACTTATTATATAATATTTACTTCTACCTATATACCACTTACTTCTACTATAATGCTTACTTATTATATAATATTTACTTCTACCTATATACCACTTACTTCTACTATAATGCTTACTTCTTATATAATATTTACTTCTACCTATATACCACTTACTTCTACTATAATGCTTACTTCTTATATAATATTTACTTCTACCTATATACCACTTACTTCTACTATAATGCTTACTTATTATATAATATTTACTTCTACCTCTATACCACTTACTTCTACTATAATGCTTACTTATTATATAATATTTACTTCTACCTATATACCATTTACTTCTACTATAATGCTTAATTCTTATATAATATTTATTTTTACCTCTGTACTCTATTGTGGAAACATATTTGTTAAATACATCAATTACACAGGCCTGCAAATTGACACTTTTTGATTTTTTTTTCACCGTCATGGGTGAATCGTATGTATTTTGGTGCGCTAAGTTCAAATATGCCCTCAGTTTTTCTCCAGCACGTAGAGATTTTCCGCAAAATGAAAATGAAAGTTATGCAAAACCCGCAGTACATATAGGTAAAAATGCATTTTGAAATGAAAAAAAATATATATTACTAGTGGTTTATTTACATTTTTAAATACAATTTGATAATAATAATATGTATATACAATAAGGATTTATAATTATTTATAATATCTACATCTTTTTCCCTCAAAACTCCGTTTTGAGCTTTTCCGTTTGTGTGGGATGTCTGGAAGTTCTCTATGGAGCATCCAACAGTAGTCTCCCATCATATTCACATCCCATCGTCCTTGGTACCTCCGTTTCATTTCTTTGATGTCTTGGTGGAACCTCTCACCCTGCTCTTCACTTACGGCACCAAGGTTTTCTGGGAAATAATTCAAATGGGAGTTCAAAAAGTGAAGTTTCAAGCTCATGGAGCACCCCAAGGTTTTAAAACATTTCAACATTTTATTTACAATTTCTTCATAATCCGGGTCCTTATTGTTCCCCAAAAACTTAGTCACAACTTCTTTAAATGATATCCACGCCTCTTTCTCAGCTTTTTTCATCACCTTTTCAAACTGATTGTCTTTCATTAGTTTCCGAATGTCCGGGCCAACAAAAACACCCTCCTTTAACTTTGCCTCAGACAGTCCCGGGAATTTCTTTTCAAGGTACTTGAACGTTTCGCCATCTTTTGGCAATGCCTTGACAAACTGCTTCATCAGTCCAAGCTTGATGTGAAGTGGGGGTTAAAGCACTTTTTTGGGATCAACCAAAGACTCAAAGTGAACATTTTTTTCTCCAACCTTCAAAGTTCTCGTTGGCCACACTTTTTGGCTCCAGTGCTGTGCTTTTGCCCGGCTATCCCACTCACATAGGAAACAGGGGAATTTCGTATAGCCACCTTGTTGTCCAAGCACCATAGAGATGAATTTAAGATCACCACAGATAGGCCATCTAAACTCCTTATATTTCAATTTATCAAGGATAAAAGCCATATTGTCATACTTTTCTTTTAGATGCACAGAGTGCCCCACGGGTACAGAAGCGTATTTATTGCCGTTGTGTAGCAAAACTGCTTTTAAACTTCTTTTTGACGAGTCAATAAAAAGCCTCCATTCATCTGACACATGTTGAATGTTAAACGTTGACATCAACTTGGGAACATCAGAACAATATACAAAATCGCCATCTTGAGAAAAATTTGGCTCAAGTTGTTTTTCTCTGCTTCTGTACCAAGAGAATGATGTTCCAGATCTCAACAAGTTCTTTTCTTGAAGTCTAGAGCCCAGTAATTCAGCAGACTCTTTAGAAAGCCCTAAATCACGAACGAGGTCATTTAATTCTTCTTGTGAAAACTGTTGGGGTCCACAGTCTTCGACTTGAAACTCATCGTCCAACTGCTCTGACTCGCTCTCTGATGGCTCTGGCAAATCGTCAAAATTGTGTGGGGGCACTGGTACTGGAATATCGGGTCCATGAGGCACAGGTCGAAGTGCAGATTGCATGTTTGGGTAACATATATCTTTTTTATTTTTAGCATTATACCCTTGTATGTTGCAAGAACAAAAGTAGCAGTCATCACCGTGGTTTCTCGGCTCTCTCCAAATCATAGGCACCCCAAAACGAAAAGATTTCACCTTTCCTTTAGACCACATCCGAAGTCCTTCAACACAGCCTGAACACACTCCATGAGGGGCCCAAGATTTTTCTTGATCTCCGATCTTCACACCAAAATAGGCAAAGTACACTTTTTTAATAAACTCCGTAATACTTCGAGTTTGTTTTTTTAATACAAGTTCGCCACAAATGTAACAGAAACTATCAGGATTATTAACACAAGCTCTTGAAGACATTTTGAAAGACACTTTAAGAATATTTAAATTGAAATGAACAAATCGAAGGACAACGAGGGGTATATATAGTGTCGGGACGGATTCTCAAACCGTTACAATAGGAGAATGGGGAAATCCATCCAGGTTTTACCATCTTAGTCACTAAGCAAGACACCTTTATAATTCATACGCTGATTAATACTGTTAAATATACTATTTTTTATCGTATTTCATAGTTTCTGATATACAACTATAAAATCGAATAGGAAAAGCAACTTTTTTCGGCATATTAATAAATATACGCCTTAAGGTAGGTAATCCCGCAGAAAATGCATTTTGCGGAAAATGCTTACGTGCTGGAAAAAAAACTGAGGGCATTTCTGAACTCAGCGCACCAAAATACATAAGAATCAACCATTATTTTAAAGAAAAAAATTTGGTCGCAGACCTGTGTTATTATCTATGACTTTTTTATTTAGTGTCTATGTACATTGCCATTATATTCGAGTCAGTCAAGAAATAAAATCCCACACGTCAGCACGGAGTTTTTTATTTTAATTTTAAAGACCAAGTTTATGATAGTCATTTTACAATATTATTGACATAATTGATAATATTTACATATATTGACATAATTGATAATATAAACTGTATTAAGCTGTTTGTTTCCTAAATATAAATAAATAAATAAATAAGTAAACAAATAAATAAATAAATAAATAAATAAATAAATAAATAAATAAATAAATAAATAAATAAATAAATATATAAATAAATAAATAAATAAATAAAAAAAAATATATATATAAATAAATAAATAGATAAATAAATAAATAAATAAATAATAAATAAATAAAATAATAAGTACTTAAATAAATAAGTAAAAAAAATAATAATTAAAATAAATAAATAAACAAATAAATAATTAAATAAAAAAATATGCAAATAAATAATTAAATAAATAAATAAATAAATAAATAAATAAATAAATAAATAAATAATAAAAATAAAAAAAAACAAATAAATAAATAGATAAATAAATAAACAAATAAATAAATAAATAGATAAATACATAAATAAATAAATGAATAAATAAAAAAAAAAAAAAATTAATTAATTAATAAATTAATAAATAAATAAATAAATAAACTAATAAGTAAATAAATAAATAAATTAGTAAAAAAAAATAATTATTAAAATAAATAATTAAACAAATAAATCATTAAATAAATAAATAAGCAAATATATAAATAAATAAATACTCCTAAAAATCAAATAAATGAAACAATTAAAAAATACTCAAGAGTGGTTTAAAAACGTAGATAACGTTGTGTTAAGGGGGCCTATAAACCTAAACTCCTCAATTTTTAGTAAAATTTCATAAATAAATATGTCAAACAGTGTGTTTCTAACAAAAATACCATAAGTATTTTCAATATTTCTTTAGTGAATGTGCGTTACACAGTTTTGAAATTCAGCAATGATTCCCCTAAAATAATTCCATACTAAAAATATCCTTTGGTTCAGCATCTTTTTAAAATTACTCCATAACCAAGTCTTGTAGAGAAATAAATCTTTAGTGTGCATAAAATCAAAGTGAATGTATAATACCATAAAGTTTTTTTTATATCAAGTCAGGGTTGTTATTAAAATGCAAAAAAAATAACAAATCTTGGATTTGCGATAGTTTAAGTCACGTATAAACCCTTTTTAACGCACGCGTTAGTTACCCTTACTAACACGTAACTTCATAATGTATTACGCGATTTTAATATATCAGGTTTCCAGTCACTAGATTAAGCCTAATATGTCCTCTTAAACAATTATTGCAATTCGTAAGTATGTAGGTACAACTTGTTTCTATACAAAGACAAATTATGTACAGTTAAGTTCCTGTATGATAAACTTTTGCTCATGTTCAATTTTCTCAGAATATTGCAATATGAAACTGCAGAGCATACAGTGTCAAACTCTATTTCTCATTTAGATATCTCTACAGTAAATACGAAGTGAAATATTTATGTCCTGTAGTAAGGATAACATATACTACAGTTATTTGTGTATTTGATTTGTTAAGTCCAATTGTGTTGACATATGATATAATAATTGTGTGATATTTTACTCTCCAATACTATGCAATCCGGATTTCGCAATTTTTAAGCGTATTTATTTTGCATCAATTTCTCGACGGGTATCATGGAGACAGTGCACACTTTAAATTATCCTTCTTGTGTCTGCTCTACAGACAAAACTGGTCCCATCGACTCCATGTTGATATCATATTGTATAATGTGTAAAATGCATAGATTTAAGCATCATGTATACTCGTATGCGAGCGAGACGTGATCCGATTTTTTATCGGCGCTCTGGCGCTGGCAAGACTGCCGACACTTCTTGTCGGCTCCGATGACATATCGTTCTCGTGTAAGTGTGGACAGTAAAATGTATTGCCAATAGATCACCCGATATTTTGTCGGACCTAAAACCCGACAAGTGGGAACGGGCCTTTAGTTGATTAGTTTTCCATAGATAATCAGTGCAATTTTTCAGTGCAACAAATACCAAGTATTTTTTTTATATTTGTAATATTTACATAGAATGGAGTTCTATCAAGAATTGTCGATCGACAAACTAAACATTGCAATATTTTTAGTCGACAAATTTCCAGTCATTTTTTTGTCACATAAAGCGGTATAGGGAGATGGTTATTGAATTATTATTATAGTTTTATTGACAAACATTTTTTTTTCCCGAAAGGAAAAAATCCAATGTTTGCGTATATGCAACTAAAAATTAATATTCGATTTATTATTATATTGATTATGATTAATTGGTTTTAAAGAATATTTATAAGAATGATTATTTGCGTGTTCAAAGGTATTGTTAAAAAACTATATTAGATATACAGACAATTGGGGCAACTGATAATCCATATAATAAAAGATACATAGTACTCACTATGATATCTGTTTATTTAACTTAATGTTTTAAATAGTATGTATTTGTTTAATAATTATTATATTAAATTCACACATAATAAGAATGTAGAGGAGAGTCAGCGATACGTCAGGCTACGGTGACTGGAGAAATTCCGAATGAATTGCATTTTGGTGGTCATTGCTCATCTCTGACAAATGAAGTGCCGGGTCTTGTGACCCTTGACTTCTTCATCTGAAGTTGGGACCATCCGGTGGGGATAACTATTTATAACCTTCGCTTGTGTTTGTAGCAATGTCATGTCGGTAATGATGTGGGGACATCATGGGGATGTTCCGCCACAGTGGTATATTTTCATACCTTTTGATCACGTTTTTATGATTTATGCTGCTAGCACTCGGATAGAATAGTGCTACCACACTTCAAATATCATCGTAAGTGTCCCGTGAAATACAAGAGGCAAAATAGCATTTCACATAATTCAACTATGAGGATGACCACTAAATTGTGTAATTTTAGGTGAGATGAGACTTGGGTGTAGTGCTTCCTTTTATAAGATTATGCACACCCACACACCTAACGCTGGTGAAATTATGGGATATACCGTGATGGTAGGTATAAATGAATATTTATTATTTATGGTATGTGTTTTAGTTATGATTTAAAATAAAAGCAATTATTAAGAAATACCACATACAGTTAGATATATCTTTATTTCCAATAGGAACACAGCGTATTGATATGTAAATGATATTCAGTTTTGCAGTTACCATTTGAACAATGGGTATCTTATTCGACATGAAGGCAAACCCGAAGATTAGAGAGAGTAAATTTCAGATGGAACTTTGTTCCCAAGTTATATGGCCATTGGATGTAGATGTTCAGTATGAGAGAGGGGGAGAGTTATCACCTAAGATGCCTCGGAGGTCCTTAGAGATGCTGTTGCACCAAAGATACTAGGTAGATTGTTAAGCAAATGCAGATAGTTGGATGAAATTTTTACACAATATCCCCTCCGTGCGAAACTTTTCACGACTCACCGTAGGCAAATAAATATGTGAAAATATTTTCATGGAGAATATTTTATTTTTATCAACTTTTATGAACATTGTGAATATTTTAATGGTTTATCGCTTGAAGAAATGAGGATAGAACGGAGAAACCCCTAAGCGAAGATTTGATATTTATTCTTCAGAAGAAGTTGTAAAGTCACAGTGATGACAATACAATGCCAAGAAAATACTTACTTATTTGATTTGAAAAACATTACCGATTCAACACGTGCTCATTATTATTTTGCAAAAAAACTTAGTAACACAATTCTGGAAAAAATATATATTCTGATAAATACGTATGATCCTCAGCAGAGGAGGAATGTATTAATATTCACAAATTAAATTTAAAGATATAACTTTGTTCATTTTTCACGCAAATATTGTTTCTCTGGGCTGGAAACACAGGTTATATGGAAGAAATTACCACACTGCAAAAAATTCGTCACTTGCGCAGGGTGCAAGGAAGTGTTTATTATTGTGATCGGCCTTCGGGGCTCAGATATCCGACTCCTAAACCCAAAGTCCCGGGTCCAATTCCCGATGGAGACACAGTTTTTGGTTGGGTTTTCATTCTGGATCTGTGAGACTGTAAATATCGCAATTCTTCAGAGCATGGTATCCTGCTATAGGTTGAATGTTAAATTAATATTTAAAATAGTACCTGTTAGTTGCCCGAAAATCAATAAAAATTCCATAAAATTATGATAGAGCTAAGCACTAAACATAAAATGATAATAGAGCTAAATATATGATGACAATAGAGCTAAACACTAAATATAAAATTATTATATTTAATTTTACGTTCTACATACTTAATTTTTTTCCGCAAACGCGACACCCATTCACCGGTATCGCTCTATGATGAGCATCGTCAGAATGGTGAACAATAATGATGAAGACCATCTATATATAGATTCACAAAGAGGATAACAACAATAGATATGGAAGGGGGCAATTCTAAGAAAAATTAAATACCCGAAAGACATTAAGGTAAATATGTATGCAGGTATAATAAAAATAAAATTGAAGTGAAGGAATGAATATACAAATATTGTATTAAAAGCGATACCGGTGAATGGGAGTCGCGTTTGCGGAAAAAAATTAAGTAGAACGTAAAATTAAATATAAAATTTTTTCATAGTTTTAATTAATTATGGAGTTCTACCACGAAGTGACAGTGTCCAATATTGAAAAAACTAAACATAAAATGTTAATAGAGCTTAACACTATACATATTATGATAAAAGAGCTAAACACTAAACGTAAAATGATAGTAGAACTAAGCACTGAACGTAAAATGATGATAGAGCTGAACACTAAACGTAAAATGATAATAGAGCTTAACACTAATCATAAAATGATAATAGAGCTAAACACTTAATATTTAAAGATAATAGAGCTAAACACTCAACATAAAATAATAATAGAGCTAAACACTAAACGTAAAATGATAATAGAGCTAAACACTAAACATAAAATGATAATAGAGCTAACAACTAAACATATAATGATAATAGAGCTGAACACTAAACATGAAATGATTATAGAGCTTAACACTAAACATAAAATGATAAGAGAGTTAAACACTCAACATTGAGTGATAATAGAGTTAAATATTAAACACGATATAAAATACATAAGTAACTACACTTATACATGAAACACCAAATAACCCATTACGTGAGAGCTGCAATCAGATAAAATCAGAGAGTGCCATTCTGCATATTACGAAGATACCCGAACACTCCGTTTCGGACAGCTTCGTCCTACCCTACGTGCTATACATATTGCCGCTAAACAGGCATATTGATATGTCACAAACCTAATGAGATACGATTTTTTTCCCACAAAACTTCGATCCTTTAAAAATCTTATATAGGCAAAAAACTTATATAAAAAAAACGTTACAATACACAAGGAATGAAAATAGTGAATAAAATTGGCAGATTTTTTTAACGAGTTTTTTTTCTCATTTAAAAAAATGTTTTGTTTCATCAATTCCAAAAGAATTATTTCCATCCAACTTTTTAAAAATATCATTTGTGTGTTTAATTTGTTGGCGTAGTACCTACCTATCTATTTACTTTTGTATTTTTCCTCTGAATGATTTTTGTAATATACAAATAATCCCATTGAAAATTTCAACAGATGAAATGCTGAAATAATAATATCTAGTCACAGTGGTTTCAAACGCAAGGTACGCGAGTTCACTACTTTTACCTCCACCCGATCTGTATATTGGAATCCATTGTAATCGGCCCATTCGCAGAACGTATAATAAGTGAGAACAAAAGTTTCATAGCTCAGAGTTTCATACAAATGACTTAATTGACATCAAATGACTAATAGTAAGGCACATTGGAGCCCTGGATCAAGCCATTTCTTAATCAGAGGTATGCAGATTTTTTCTTTATAGTTAATATAAACTTAGAATGTCTGAAATGCATCACAAGTGTTTTAATTTATTTTCCTTTTATTATTTAATTTAGTTTTATTTATTGGTTGATATAGAGTTATACAGTCTACACGATTTATAAAACAGACCATGTTGCATTCCTTTATTTGTGGATCAGTGAAAACAACATGCACTGTTCAATATATTGTCTGAATAGCCTCACCGTAGCCGTTTAGGTGAGGTTATGATAAATAAAAAAAGGGAGGAGGAAGTTACTATGTATGATATTTTGTTGACTTTTTAGTTTCTTTTCTTTCTTTTTTGTACTTGCATTATTACTGTTTAAATAAATAAATAAAATATGATAATAAATGTTGATTACGAAAATTTACAAATACTACATAATTAATTTACTAGTACACAAAAAAACCACTAAAATAAGACAGCTGATTAGATCTAAGTACTAGAAAAGATAGGCGAAAGAGAGGCGACAGCAGTCCTAATCGCACTAAGAGAGCTCGTAGAGAGTATTAAAGAAAGCATTGTATGCCGTACAAGCAACACTTGAGCATTCTGAGTGTATGTAGTTGTTATTACTTTTAGGAATATTAAAAGTGTAAGGATATGTGGTTGTTCTGCTCGGACATTGAAAGCAATTTTTTTCAACAAGACAGGAGAATCTACAAAATCGTTAACCATATTAAACAAATTCTATTTAATTTTATTAAATTTATTCTGATCTAACTTATTTTTCATTTCTTTGCTTTGCTTTATTTCAAATTATTTTGTTTTGGTTGTCTTTATTTAATGATAATAAAAGTAATCAATGATTTTGCATTGATTACTTTTATTATCATTGATTTGTTTTCTATATTGCTTTGTTTTAAATTTAATTTATTTTGTTTTAAATTATATTGATTGTTTTTGATCTATTTTATTTTCATTGTAAAATGGTAAAAGTTCTTGTATTGTTTAATTATACAATTTGATTGTGATAATATGTACGAGACAGCTTGTACTGACCAACTGTTTTGTGTAATAACAATAATTTCAAATGTACATACATACATACCATCACGCCATATCCCTTAAGGGGTAAGCAGAGAGAACCGAGCGCCATACTCCTCTATTTTTGCATACATTCATGCATCGTCTCATACATGCTCGTCGATTATTCAAGCTTCTTATATTTCCTTCTTTCAAAATATCATTCACATGGTCATGCCATCCCTTTCTGGGGCGGCCCCTACTATTCACTCCATCTCTTACTCCCACGTATATTTTTTTGGTCAGTCGTTCATCATTCATTCTTTCAATATGTCCAAACCACCTCAAGGAATTCACTCTCATTGTATTTATAATACTCTTCTTCATCTTGCATTCCCTCCTTATGTCCTCATTTTTTATTCTATCATATATCGTTCTATTACATACTCTTCTTAGTGATCTCATTTCCACAGCATTTATTCTACTTTCATGCGTCTTTTGCCACGTCCATGTTTCACTGGCATACATCAAAGTGGGCACTACAATTGCATTGTGTACGGCAATTTTGGCTTCCTTTGAGATGCTTGGATCGGACATTACTGGTCTGAGAGCTCCGTTTATTCTGTTACCTGCCATAACTCTTCTTTCAATGTCTTTATCAGGGGGGCAAGTCTGGTTCAATCGGCGAAATCAAAACCACCGTGATTACCCATATCATGGATATAATTACTATATGGAGTTCTACAATATCTTGAGATGTCATAGAACTCCATATGATAATTATATCCATGATATGGGTAATCACTGGGGTTTTGATTTCGCCGGTCGAACCAGACTTGCCCCCCTGGTCTTCCATTCCGTTCAAATGTAAATTTGTAAAAATCAAATACATAAAAAAATGCGATAGCCTAATAATTTATGTGTTATATGCGCCATTATTACTAAATTCTTTTTGTATTATTGAGAACATAACTTCAGTTCCTTACTGTCCATTCCTATAGAATAATTTCATAATATTCAGCATTTGATCATTACCGCAATAGTTTCAAAATGGTCCTTGTAGGAAACAAAACAAATTATTTTTTGTTCTTTGTTTATAAGTTGATACATCTTGTGATCGTCTGAATCACAGAGTGCATATCCTTGAAAGGAATCGGAAAGTCAATAAAGTGGCTTACATCGATCACGATACATGGAAATTCATTGGGGACTGAGAGGCTAACGTCCAAGTGATAGCTACAGGGCACAGGAAAGAGAACAAGACACCAACGGGAACTTATGGAAAAAAGTTTGAAAACAGCTGTTATGTAAAAATACAATGAGTAGGTGGCGAAAATCTACAAAATAATAAGTCACAAAATATTTTCTGAATTTGCGTTTTTGACATGGGTACTGTTTTCAATTCTCCAATTCATGATTCATTTTCGAAAGACAGTAGACATTTTGTTAGTAGACATTATTAATTTTTTATACATATTGACAGGCATAATATTATATATATTTTATTTTCCTGTGTCTGATTTATTTAACTTTTTGTACATAATATAAACAAATAGTATGCACACTGGCGGGCTTATTGCCATTAAGCAAGTCCTTTTAACCAACCAGATTACAGAGTGACAGAAATATACATGTACATCAACAAAAAATGAAAGCTACAAAAGAACAATGAAAATATACATAACATCAAGATAAATAAAAAAAATCATAGCAACAAAAAAGGGATTGGGAAGGAACAAGAATTTTGATAATTTTTTTCCAAGGCTATCAGCACATTATTCAGAAAATTTGTTATTTTTAAATAAACTATGCTTCGACATTGTTTTTTTTATTTGAGTAGCGAAGATTGGTTGAATCCGATTTGTTTATTTATAGAAATACTGCAGATTTTTTTTCTTATTTTTTAAAATTTATATTTCCATATTCAATCAATTTGATACAATCATATTGCCCTTTACAAACATACTTAAAAAAACACACATTGAAAAGAAAACACTGAAAAGAAAACAATAATAACTTAGCAAAACAAGGAAAAAGCTATCTATAATGTAACGGAAAAACA
Source organism: Molanna angustata (assembly GCA_963576475.1). NCBI lineage: Eukaryota > Metazoa > Arthropoda > Insecta > Trichoptera > Molannidae > Molanna > Molanna angustata. The sequence continues at coordinate 30,974,816 of OY754974.1, forward strand.
AGGAAAAAGCTATCTATAATGTAACGGAAAAACAAGGAAAAAGCTATCTATAATGTAACGGAAAAACAAGGAAAAAGCTATCTATAATGTAACGGAAAAACAAGGAAAAAGCTATCTATAATGTAACGGAAAAACAAGGAAAAAGCTATCTATAATGTAACGGAAAAACAAGGAAAAAGCTATCTATAATGTAACGGAAAAACAAGGAAAAAGCTATCTATAATGTAACGGAAAAACAAGGAAAAAGCTATCTATAATGTAACGGAAAAACAAGGAAAAAGCTATCTATAATGTAACGGAAAAACAAGGAAAAAGCTATCTATAATGTAACGGAAAAACAAGGAAAAAGCTATCTATAATGTAACGGAAAAAAAAACAAAAATTCCATTATTAATAACATTATTGATTTTGTATCTTCCGTTCTCATTAAATTGCATAAATTTGAATATCTAAATAAATTACACATTTTATTTGAGGGTATGTTTTTATGGAGTATTTTATGGAGTATTTTGGAAAATATTTTAATGAAGTGTGCTTCTAGAATCGAAGAAAACATCACTCACATAACAATAATCATTACCAATCATAATCATTACTTAAAAGTATTACATTGGTATTTATGACCTACCTCACAAGGCGAGAGCCTGTTCTGAGGTTATACTAACAATAATTGTGCTGCATAAATTCCCAGAAATAATAAAACTCAACATATTGCAACTTTCTGATGGATAAAACAAAGTAATAAGAAAAAATATTTTTACTGACAAACTTTTTAACATCTCAATAGAGACGAAGTTGGGATATTATAAAAGAACCAGGAATTCAAGGCAGCTACAGGGCTTACGAACTGTCTTCGGCTAGTTTATGTAATCAGTTTATAAGCTTGCGCAACGTTCACCAATTATACCTTTTTATTGAGTTCCCTTATCAATGTTATTTTTGAATGTTCTATATATTTGAAAAATGTAAACAATTCACCTGAAAATAAGGAATTATATTATTGCCGTCTATGAAGTAACGAAGAAACCTTTTTGTAACGCCATCTATTGAGAAATTAGTTTATTTGTAAACAAAGAAAGCAACAGTCCTTATAAATGAGGTGAGGGTGTCTTAACAATGTAATTTTTGAAAGTTCTATATATTTGAAAAATGTAAACAATTCACCTGAAAATAAGGAATTATATTATTGCCGTCTATGAAGTAACGAAGAAACCTTTTTGTAACGCCATCTATTGAGAAATTAGTTTATTTGTAAACAAAGAAAGCAACAGTCCTTATAAATGAGGTGAGGGTGTCTTAACAATGTAATTTTTGAAAGTTCTATATATTTGAAAAATGTAAACAATTCACCTGAAAATAAGGAATTATATTATTGCCGTCTTTGAAGTAACGAAGAAACCTTTTTGTAACGCCATCTATTGAGAAATTAGTTTATTTGTAAACAAAGAAAGCAACAGTCCTTATAAATGAGGTGAGGTTGTCTTAACAATGTAATTTTTGAAAGTTCTATATATTTGAAAAATGTAAACAATTCACCTGAAAATAAGGAATTATATTATTGCCGTCTATGAAGTAACGAAGAAACCTTTTTGTAACGCCATCTATTGAGAAATTAGTTTATTTGTAAACAATGAAAGCAACAGTCCTTATAAATGAGGTGAGGGTGTCTTAACAATGTAATTTTTGAAAGTTCTATATATTTGAAAAATGTAAACAATTCACCTGAAAATAAGGAATTATATTATTGCCGTCTATGAAGTAACGAAGAAACCTTTTTGTAACGCCATCTATTGAGAAATTAGTTTATTTGTAAACAATGAAAGCAACAGTCCTTATAAATGAGGTGAGGGTGTCTTAACAATGTAATTTTTGAAAGTTCTATATATTTGAAAAATGTAAACAATTCACCTGAAAATAAGGAATTATATTATTGCCGTCTATGAAGTAACGAAGAAACCTTTTTGTAACGCCATCTATTGAGAAATTAGTTTATTTGTAAACAATGAAAGCACAGTCCTTATAAATGAGGTGAGGGTGTCTTAACAATGTAATTTTTGAAAGTTCTATATATTTGAAAAATGTAAACAATTCACCTGAAAATAAGGAATTATATTATTGCCGTCTATGAAGTAACGAAGAAACCTTTTTGTAACGCCATCTATTGAGAAATTAGTTTATTTGTAAACAATGAAAGCAACAGTCCTTATAAATGAGGTGAGGGTGTCTTAACAATGTAATTTTTGAAAGTTCTATATATTTGAAAAATGTAAACAATTCACCTGAAAATAAGGAATTATATTATTGCCGTCTATGAAGTAACGAAGAAACCTTTTTGTAACGCCATCTATTGAGAAATTAGTTTATTTGTAAACAATGAAAGCAACAGTCCTTATAAATGAGGTGAGGGTGTCTTAACAATGTAATTTTTGAAAGTTCTATATATTTGAATAATGTGTAACAATTCACCGGAAATTATTACTATTGCCATCTATGAAGTACTGAAGAAACCTTGATAAAAAAGTGAATAAAAAAAAAAATAAAAAATAATATAAAAGTAAAAATTAATAAAATAAAAAAATGTATTCAATAAGAAATAAAATATGTGCTACAAAGAAAAATCGGAAAATATTAAATTACATACATAAAATCACGCCATATACCTGCCATTGGGGTAGGTAGAGAGAAACGTTCTCCATACAATTCTGTCTTTTCATAAAGTCATTGTCTCACATTCGGTCATAAATGGAGATTATACCTCTGTACAATATCCATTTTACAATCTGAATCAGAGTGAAGTATATCAAGATGTAATTTACAAGGTTGGTATATGGGTAGTAAATATGTGATTATGTATGTATGTATGTATTTCAACAACCTATGTACGTTACGGTCTCAGTCCAGTCTGTAATATGTATTGGGCAACAATCGTGGCTTTGTATGAAGGTGTCCCACCGTGCTCATAAATCCGATACACCCTAATTCCCACAGCCAGAATTGCACCACTCTGATTATAATCTGGACAACACTGATCAACATTTGCCAATCACAAATAGGGTGACGTCATTTTCATTGCTATGCAAAATTTTCAAAATTTAAGAAAACATACAAAATAACAACACATGCCATTCCGTTTATTTTTTCTCATTTTTTAAACCATTCCATAACCATAGAATAATAATAAAACCATAGAATACTCATTCCTATACAATACCTCGCTGAAAAAGTGAAGCCGTTTTATTGACCTGCTCGTGGCATTATATTTATGACTGCTGGTAGACATTGTTCGTATAGTAGGTACTACTCGTTATGACTGCGTAAATAATTATGCAAGCGGCTAAAAAAATCCCTATTTGGAGAACGTATCACGCAGACGGCCAAATGATTACTGAATGCTCGTAGCAAAATGTTGACCAAATTAGTCAACATAAAGCGTTTACTGCAGGCTAAAGAGTATTCTATACTATTATTATTCTATGAGAATAACTAAGTGACGAAAAAAAAAATAGTGATTATTCTAACCATAATTTATTGTAGTTCATTTTTTGTTTCCCTGTTACAAAAAATACTACAAATCAAACGAATTTATTTGTTGCTTGTTTGTTTGAAAGAGATCGCATTTCAATAAACCCACCTTTAGGTATTGGAGAGGTGACTGCCAACACACACACAATTCATCCAACATATCTTCGTTAAAATATTAGGCTTCTTGGGAGATTCTTTGAGTAATACCAGGGATGAGAAGAAATCGTATTTTGAATGCTAAAGTAGTATGATCTTATATATCAATATATCTCGTTTTCGATTCGGCCATTGCAGATTGGACAGACATCTGTTCAAGATTGGACTTTCCCCCTCACCTTACTGCGAATGCGGCCTAGATGAGGAGTCTGAGAACCATGTTTTCTTTTCCTGCCCAATAAGAGATGCATTTGACATTTATCGAGCATTGGATGATGTCCGGTACTCGATGAAGGAAAAATTCCAATTCCCATTATCAATGCATTACCTTCTATTTTTAGGATCAACGGAAATTTATAAACTGCTTCATATGTTCATACAGAAAAATATAGTTATACTTTATTCCTCCACATTATCTAATTATTTTTCACGAATTGGATCGAAAGCGTGCGTAGACAAACAACCTACCCAATACGCATGTTCTAATAATGAATAATTGTCAAACTGAAATATGATTAATTGCAAGAAATGATTTTTAAATGAAAGAAATATTTACTTACAGATTGTTTATTATATTTATTATAACTCTTTAATAAAATTTACATAAAATAGATATTGTACACGTAGGTGTAAAATAGTTTTTACATAAAATACTAGGATTGACAATTCGACTGGCGGAAAACGTAGGGCCAACGCGAATGAAGATTTTTATTTTCGGCCAGTGCCGATGAAATGCTGTTGGTATATCTGCGCATATTCACGCGCAGACTTACCAACTTAATGTAGGCAATTTAGGGTTGCCACACACTTATCAACACATATAAAAATACTTGCATTATATTAGTGTAAATTATGCAAGAATCAATTCTTCTTCTTTTTTTAGGTTGACACCTGTTTTTTCAGGAACTTTGCCCGTCCCTCAAGGCCTCTTGTGACGCCGAGCTACAGCTATCTCTCCATCTCTTGGGTGGTCTACCTCGTGGTCGATTGTTTATTTGTTGGGAATAATTTTGGGCAATCTGTTGTCTCACATTCTCGCCACGTGGTCCCGCCAGAATCGTCGTCTTCGGCTCCTGCACCATCTGACAATATCCCTAACGTCACAGATCTGTCATATATCGGTGTTCCGCATCCGATCCAAAAGGGTGAAACCGTTCTCATCTCTGTCGTCCGGAGCAGGCTCTTTGTTCTAACGGTGTCCGCTCTGGCCTCAATCGCATAAGTCATGATGGGTCGCACACATGTTTTATAAATTCGGGTTTTACTCTCTGTTAGCATGTGTTTGTTTTTCCAGACAGTATCTCTCAAACAGCCAACAACGACCGCTGCCTTGTCTGTTTGCGATTTGACTTCCTCATATAAGTCACTGCTGCTGGAAATGTCGACTCCCAAGTATTTGAATTTTGTGACCTGTTCGATTGGTTCGCTGTCTACGAGTAGATTGCACGAAGAATCATAAAATTCAATAAATACATAAATTTAATCTTATAAGGGGTTTGGTCAATCATAAAAAAATCTTAATAGGTTAAATATTATTTTTCTTTTTTATAAATAAAGATATATCCTTGTGTCAAAAGCAGCACTAGTAGTGCAACATTTCTGGATTCAATTTTTGTGAAAATATCAGAAAGGATTCGCATTAGTACACTTTAATTTGAGTGATTTTGTCTGTACGCTAATTGTTTTTTAGGAAACAAACAAATTATCACAACCCATCTAAAATAATCCTGATTATTTATTCCTACAATTTTATTTGAATAACTTGGTTGTTAAAAAAAAGTAGTTTGTGATGTTATGATTCCTTAGAAAATAGATAGGGAATAGGAATAAAATTTTGAAAATGTATATTTAAATTTAAAAAAAATCGTGGTCACCCTGTAAATGCTATTCCCCTCGTAAAACACGTGCCGACAGTTATCCAATCAGGTGCAATAATAGCAACGGCATTGTTGGCCACTATCGTGTCCTCCCGCCAATTTCTGACGATGCCCGGACGGGACGAAACCCGCGCCGCGTGAAATAACTCAAACGTCACACGCGTCAAACTGCGAATGGATCCGCGGCGGCCATATTGGAGAACGTTTGATCTGGTGGCCGATTGCCACGTGATTTGTGACCGTAGTTAGTATCGATTCAATTCAGTGGTTTAATGGGGAAAAGGTCTGCTTGGATGTTTATTTTATCATTTTTATTTATATTTATTAATTTAATCATGACACTATGAATTTATCTGTTCTGAATCAGCTATCTGTAAGTTATTACCATTCTATCAACATTTATTTTAATATTGTATTGCTTTTCGGGAAATGAACAGGTACGATGTCAAGTATATGTATATTAAACATGCACCCAATAATTAGTTGCCACATTCTGGTGACTTACAATCTTAATAATATAGTGTTTGATATTATCAATACTTGATGATAATAATTAACACGCGCATTCAACATATACACACTTTTATCAAGAAATATACAGTACAAATAATGATTGTAGAAGTAATATTTTTTTACACAAAGAACCACTGCGTGAGAGTTATAATCAGAAGTTGTCGGAGATATTCTCCCTCCATGTCACTCACTTATATACCTACTCAAACATTACGAAGTATACCGAACCTCCTTAATCGGAAACTTCCGTAATAACCTATATAACTTATAGGCTATACCCATTGCCTTTACACAGGCGAAACATCGACACATCACAAATCCAGACTGAAAACACGATTGAAACCAGTGTCTCTACCGGGAAACAAAGCTAGGACTGAGCCACGAACGTCAACTAATATTTATTTATCTACATATAGTTTCAATGCTCATATGGGCATTTACAAAAATTACTCTCACAAAATATACGCATCAAATCGTATCATTTACATAAATTAGAGATAACAAAAGGGAAAAAAACAAAGCAGGTATAATACTGTTAAAAAAATACAATACAAAAAGAACAAGAAGGAAAAAAAACAATAGGTATAGAAATGCAAAGAATCCAACACGGAGAGCGCTCAATAGGCTCAGATCGAGTGTCTCTTGCTGTAACAGTTACCTCAAGAAATGAGGTTACAGAGAGGGAGACGTACAACAACTGTCATGTCTCATGATAGAAGCGACATTGCACGGACCAAGACACAGTGGTACGATTGGAGGCTACGAATATGATGGTGTTCCGGACACGGAAAGTTAGTACTTACCTAAGTAATAGAATGCCGGCCATATGGAGAAAATAGGAGTGGTCCGCTAAGATATAGAATAAGAGAACTTATTTATTGTGAATTTCGAGAGCTATATATATTGTTATATTCATAGTTTCTATCTTGGGTGGATCGTCAAATGTGGCTATATATATATTGTTATATTCATAGTTTCTATCTTGGGTGGATCGTCAAATGTGGCTATATATATTGTTATATTCATAGTTTCTATCTTGGGTGGATCGTCAAATGTGGCTATATACATTGTTATATTCATAGTTTCTATCTTGGGTGGATCGTCAAATGTGGCTATATATATTGTTATATTCATAGTTTCTATCTTGGGTGGATCGTCAAATGTTGCTATATATATTGTTATATTCATAGTTTCTATCTTGGGTGGATCGTCAAATGTGGCCATCTCAGTTCGTAATCATATTTTAAGGCAATACAAATATTTCATTGCAGCCTTTAAAACTAGTAACTTCGAAAATCTCGACAATCTCCTTTTTAAATATGTTGTTTCTTATACATATACCTACTTACTTATACTATTGGTGGCTTTTATAAACAACTAAAATATTGAACCGATCACGAGAGCATCGCGGACATAATACGGTAGAACCTAAAAATGTAAATAAACTCAATTCAGAAGCAATTTTGCAGAATTTAACGATTCGTTCATAAAGAACGATTTGAATTTGTAATATTAAGGGCCTTGGCATACGGATGTACATAAATATACACTCTTAATTCCCATCTTATGTATGAAACACGAAAAATATTATATAGGTATCACCAAAAATATTATATATCACAATCTTTATTCGTGAAGACGACGTATAATTGAGAGGTTTTATTTTAAAAATTTCTCTCTATCCTGATTCCTCTGCTTCCACCAGTTCGACAATATCAGCCCAGAAAAAAAAACAGGAAGAGGCCCATATCCAGCAGTGGAGTGATAGGGGCTAAAAAAAAGAATAAGATGAACCATTTTAAAATAGCAAGAATAGAAGTAAAAATCTACTTTATAGACTCTCTAGTTTTTTAGCTATAAACAATAAAAAAAATAAAATGGGAAATACTAATTTTAAAAGAAAAGTATTGAACAATTAAAATTTCATAGAACATGCGCAATATAATAAAGATGTAAAAATAAACTGTCCTTTATTTCAAAGACGTATCTTTTGGTGATACTGGGGAAAATAAATAAAGATTTTCAAAATTCACTATTCAGCCAAATTATTTTAGCCTAGCCTATTTAGACTCTTGAGAGTGTATTAAGAGCGAAAGAGGATTGATGCTTTCGAAATGTGGTGCTGTGGAGGCGTATGTTGCGCATCCCATGGACAGCCAGAAGAACGAATGTATCAATTCTAGACGAGCTGAAGATCGAGGATCGTCTATCGACGATATGTTACAGTAATATCCTTCAATTATTCGGACACATTGCCAGAAGGGAACCAGACTGCCTCGAGAAGCTTGTTGTGATGGGCAGCGTGGAAGAACGGAGATCTCGTGGTCGCTCATCGACCAGATGGAGCGATTTGGTTAAGTCCACAATGGGGTCTTCGGTGACTGGTGCTCTGCGTTCAGCCCAAAACAGATTGGCATGGAGCGGGGCCATGAAGTCATGAGGAAAAGGACAATATATATTAAGACTCTTAAGATGTGTGAATAAATGAATGAATTGTTGATAGTGTATAAAAGAGACATACCGATAGTCTGTAAATAGTACGAAGGAGAGGAATGTAGTATTAATAGTGTGTGTGAAATGGTCCATTCTGCATACGGCTGTAGGTAGCGACTAGTACCTACTTGTCAATATTATACATAATATACGTGATAGGAGAATTCATAGAGAAGTAGAGCACAACCCCCCATATCTCTATAATATTACAGAATGATTAATCCTAACAAATATTTATTTATTTATTTGTTCAACAGCTGGTTGAATGGGTATTTCGATAACTCCGTGTGAAAAGAGATAACGTTTTTAAATGTATTTAGATATAAGCTGCAATATTATCATGGTTTATATATCATGGATAAAACGATTGGGTTGTAGCCAACACTAAACTCTCCACACCATAGTAAGCGTTCATTTTTCTTCTTAAAAGGTTGACAATCTCTAAATACATTTTTATGAAGTACATTTCTATTAGATTCTTAAACAAATAAAGGATTCCCAGAGGACAAAAGTTTTCACAATATATCATAAACACAAGAACATTGTCACGAAACTCATAGTATGCATTTTCTACATGATACCTGTTGAGAAATTTTAAATAAAATTGAATTACCAGCAAGATAACCATGTATGAGACAGTGTATCAATGTTGATGAGGCGAGGTATGTGTTAAGATAGAAGAATGTGGTGTTCGGTTCTCACTGCCTACCCCTTGAGGAAGATAGAGTAAAAAAATACACTTGTCTATAGAGACACATACAATATTAATATGAAGTTGATCAATCAATTTTCCCATACAGAAGCTATTTAACTTTTCTTAAATACATTTTCCATACAAATATGAATTTTATTTCACATTGACATGGCAGACCATATTTTTTTTTCTTTAGATTTCGATATCCTTGAATGCATTATTGATGAGTGTATTTTTATTGTATCACAATACCTCGATTTTCGAAACCGTGAGAGATGAAATCATAGAGAAGAAATTAACGGATATCTATGGAAAACTAATCAGCTCTAGGTCTTATGCACTTTACACATATGATGTTAATATTAAGTCGATTAATATTATGGAAGAAATTGCCATACTGCAATAAACTCGCCACTTGTGCAGGGGGCAAGGAAGTGTTCATTATTATTATTATATTTTGGGCTGTAGAGAGGACATAAAAACGATACATACAAACACATCACGATCAAACTCACAGTGTGCACTCTCAACATGATACCCGTTGAGAAATTGATGTAAAAAAAATATGCTTAAAATTGTGAAATTATGAGTCCACTATTTCATAGTGTGGAGAGTATAAAATAAATTGAAGCTTACCTATACAATAGGTACATTACAAAATTCATCTCCTTTCCACAAGGGGTTATCAAAATATTCAATCAACCAGCAATATTTTTTTTTTCATGCGAATCTTTCCATGAAAATATGTAGGCACTTAATTTAAAAGGGCATAATATAACGTGACTGAAAAAATAGTATATTAAAACCGCCCAATGCACTATAAAGTAACGTGTTACTAAGGGTAGCTATTGCGTGCGTACACAATGGTTTATACGTGATTTAAATCATTGGAAATGCAAGTTTGTTTGATTTTTTGCATTTTAAGAACAGGGGGAGCAAGTCTGGTTCGACCGGCAAAATCAAAACCCCAGTGATTACCAATATCATGGATATAATTATCGTATGGAGTTCTATGACATCTAAAGATATTGTAGAACTCCATATAATAATTATATCCATGATATGGGTAATCACGAGGGTTTTGATTTCGCCGATTGAACCAGACTTGCCCCCCTGACTTGAAATGAAAAAAATAAAACGAATATTCACTATGAATTATCTTTAACCACATAACATATTTATTTCTCTACGACACATAGTAATGGAGAAATTAAAAATAGAATGCTGTGTAAAATGATATTTTTTCTATGAAAATATATGTTCAATTCTTAAATGTGACGAATATTCATCAGAGAAGTATTAAAAACACTTATGGTACTTTTTTAAGAATCACACTGACCATACCTACATATTAGAGAAATTTGATTTTTAAATAGGTGTAAATGCCCCGTTGAAACAAATTATTCGAAAGATAAATATCAAATTCGTTACGAAATTGCCATTAGAATTACTATTTCAAAAGGTGGACTGAAGATTATTTTTGACTGAACTATTCTTAGCTTTGAACAGCTCGCTCCTTGTCACCATTACGTAAATGGTGGTGTAGGGTCCGTAGGCAGTCTGCAAATAACGTTAATTGTCCCGAAACCCAAGGATATTTGGGAAGACCGTCCTGGAATGACGTCATAAAAAAGAATGCCACGGTTGGCAATTGAAGTTTACGAGAAGTGTGACCAACTTCTCGGCCAAAGACAAATTGCACACGAAACGAGTTGAGAATTTCAAATTAGACACGTTTTATTGCCGGATTATTAAGATCTGCTTTGGAATTCAACAGTCGCGTCTTATCCTATATTTACATTGTTTGCTGTTACTGTTTTTTCTTTTGTAGCAACCGAAGAGATTAAACTTTATCCCGTTTTTAATTTTAGATTTCATCGTTCTCTTGTTTGGAAAACAAAATTTGAATTCAGATTTTCTAGAAATACTCTTTTGTCGCTCAACTCGCTGCTGTTTCTATTAATTTCTATCATTCCGTATGATTTTGATTGTATTCAGTACAAGCTACCGGTTTGATTCTTAAGTTCATCGGTCCACCACAGAGCTGATCATTCTGGTCTATCTAAACTCTTATAAAATCGCTTCCACTATGGTACTTCAAATCAAATATCACTCGAACCTCAAAACCTTGAGTAGAGCATACCCAGTAAAAAGCTGTTATTGTTTTAATGATAGTTGGATATTGATAACATTAAAATAATATTAAAAAAGATATTGTGTTCCAGAAGAAACCAATTTTAAGATGGTATCTCAGAAGAAAAATTGTCGAGCATGGAGGTTTCTTGGCAAATTTAATTTTCAAAAAAATTAGAGTATTCGTTGACTGTCGAAAACAAATGAGAATTTTCTTATAGATATTTTTAATAAGATTAGTGTATTTGTGGCAGTTCATTATTAAGATAATAACGGTATTAATACATTGTTCTGTATTACTATGAGTTATAACTAACTAATCTGGTTTAACTTTTATAGAGCTCCTTATGCTGGCCACACACGCAATGGTATACCGGACAGGTTGAAAGTTCTTCATATTATGTATAACTGTGCAGTTTTATAAAATAAACGTTGCGGATCACATATAAAGGTTATAAAAACGAGAAAACCTGGCAGGTATGTGCAAGTATACGGCCAGTATTTAAATAAGTCGGACAGAGCCAGCAAGGTGGCTTATTATGATCGACGCGTTGGTGTGAGCGGTCATATTGCCTCCAGATGTCCACGATGTCCTGAAGCATAAAACGAATATTAGATATTCTTCGTTTATTTCTTGCCCCTCTATGCTGGTTTGTCCGGGGTCGGGCCTCCTTCATCTTCTGTCCTGGATTGTCACAACGGGAACACTTTGAGCCCCCAGCTCCATTCAATACTGGACCACCTTGGGTCTGTGGGTCTGCATCTACCCCTAGGTCTAGCTGGGATGTTGAACGCATTCTTTACCGAATAATTTTCATCTCTGCGCATCACTTGACCATATAGCATCTCATCCTGCTTTCTTTAAAATTTTCAGGTATCGGTGCCACTTTGAATGACTTTCTGAAATACTCATTGCGGAATCTACCTATTCGTTTTATACCACCTGCCATTACCATTTTCATTTCAGTTGTATGCAACTGTTGTTCAAACTTTTAGGATGTTGAAGATATCTATAAATCAAAACATTTCAACCGTTATTATTTTACACAAGTATTAATCTCTAATCCGTTTGCTAGTTCCACATATTCAACGACTCGGTGTGATGGTATAGATGAATAATAACGGTAATGTATTCAACGTGTATATTGATTTGGTTTAAAATTATTTCCGCGCGATTGAACAACGTTTTTTTCCATCGTCGATACACTCAAGTGAAATATCCCAAAAAGTTTGAAACATTAAGTGAAATGTAACACATTTTTCACTTTTGGGAACAAATTGCGTATCGGTAATGTGAAAAGTTTAGTCCTAATGACATTTTCAATTTTTTATGAGGGTTAACTTACGTTCTTATTCACATTTGTGAAATATGATCTATATAGCTTTCCGATTGACTTGGTACCACCATTCCACTACACAAAACCACACAAGCGATTTGTCATTTAATACAACAATCGAAAAAACTATAATGTATAATATTATTATCACATCACAACGTGATAAAAAAATATTTTTAATATCTGAATATATTTTTAATAGGCAAGGCATATTAGGATTTTCAGACGCAAATTTTGCTATAGTTTTTATTTTCTCAATCTTTATGTTTTTTGGGTCGCTGAACACGAATTTGAAGTATGCGGGCAAAAATTTTGCCCGGAACATTGTTTTTTGGGCACTTTTTGACGAATTTTTGGCACTTTTTTCAGTTTTCGGCCTATATCGCAAAAATTATGCATTTTTTCGACAAATCATCAAAGACAGAATTAAAGAAGACAAAATTTACTATATTTTTTGTCAAATAGTTTTTTTTGTAAGACTAACCGTTTCGTCACTATAGTGCACCCAAAAGGGGCCATATATCCATATCTAGTGAAATTCACCGCTTTCGCGGAAATCGCCCTTGCTGTGATACTTAACGGTTGTAACAATTTATTACATTATATCATTTGTATAACAGTACATTTCTCATAAATAACATTCTTTTTTGGAAGACTAACCTATTGAGTTTCAACCACCGTGCCGCGGCATTTTTGTGTGCCACGAAATTCGCGATAGGTGTGAAGCCAAATTTTAGAAATGTATATAATTAGTATAAATTATAAAAAAATCCATCTCAAATTTCCTATAAAAAATATATATATTATTTACTTGTTATTAATCCCTTATGAACAAACTGTTGTTTTTATAGTACATATTATTTTATTTTACATTCTTTCCGCGCCATTAGCACCATTCAGCATCTTTACGCTGAACTTTGTTATGTGGGTACAAATGCTTTGTTTAGAGCAGATTTGGTTCCTTTTCTTAGACCGTTTTCAAATAGGGAGAAGGAGTATGGACCCAGATCGTATGGCAAGAAAAATTCGAGTTCTTCATCACAATTCCTTGTCACACTGATGCGTTGGAACAGTATGATCGGATTAACAGGGAGAATGTTGCCTACTTTGATCGCATTGTATATTATGGCAAAAGGTTGGACTCGGTCACTCCTTTGGAATTCGATATCACCAAAGTTGAAGTTTTAAACACATCTTTCGATGCCCCTCATGCCCTTCTCCCAAGCCTCATGACAATTTACCCTCTCATCACCAAGAATGTCTGCACCCAGAGAAAATAATTTAGGGCTTTCCGGGAATGGAAAGTGTTCCTGCAACCACCCATACATCTTGGCAAAATCCTTATCATCCCGAATAGAGCTTGCACCTGATAGGACATGATGTTGATGGGAGGTCTCAAATGAAACACCACATTAGTTTTCTATTTGCTTACAAATATGTGAATGACAATGGTCCATCTATTTTGAATACTTTCCCCACCCCCATGAGTCAGGCCTCCTTGCACCTTCAGGCTCCTCAATAGAAACTGCTCAATGACCATATCAGTCCACATCCCTGACCAAAATTTGTTAGCGATCCGTCATACCGTAAAAAAAACTTTCAGATGTATACTTGTAATATTCATCGGGAAACATTGTTACTTTCGAGTTTATCATATCCTGGAGATACAAGTAAGTGCATTTTGAGCAACGAAAGTGTCATGAGGCATGAAAATACGGCAGCATTCTCCAGACTGCTTCCAGGTGCAACTCCCAATTTCCTGTCCTCTCAGCCAGAATGAATAGTTTAACAACATTGACCATTTCGATATACTGGACCCAGAGCTTGGCGGTAGGACCACGTGTTTTTAGCTGTTCCATTTGATTAAAGACCTTCTTACTGATTTCTCTACATCGCTCTAGATCAAGGATAGATCAAAATCATATAACACTTAAGCTAAATTTGATTCTAAGTCTAGGGAGAGAGTGCAGTGTGAGCTAAAATGTGGGCTCTCACTGCTCTGTAACAGGCGTGCCCTGTCATCATTTTTTCGATTGAATTCATCGAATAGCAGGTGTTAACCAAATATATCCATCCACTACCATCCATTAGGTAACAGACTGATCCTAAGTAACACATAAGTAGGTGAAATCCGCCCAGTCGAAGCACCACATATTTCAGCCTGGGGTCGTTGCTGTTAGCGGCAATGAACCTTGCCTTTAAGTACAGGGGTTGGTCGAATGTTATGAAGCACCACGTCTGACCTTTAGCACGACACTTCTCAACAGATTCCAGCATCGCGGTGTAGATTGTGTCATAATCAGAGGGAGGAGAGTTCATGAAAGGAAGGCAAGCAGTATACGTTTTTTCGAAGGGCAGGACTTTTGTCGCTTGCTCCATAAACCTACTCCATCCAGGAATAATGCCGAATTCCTTGTGTTTATTGTGATGTTTGAAATTCGCTTGACAGGTCTTTCATCTTGATTTCCTTCAGTCCATCACCACTCTGTTTCACCTCAAAATGTTTCAAAGTCAAATGACCAAATCTTCCAAAAAACTCTGCAGCTCGTATCTTTGTTAATCTGGAAACGGTGGCATCTGTAGGAACTACACAAGCTGGGCCAACAGTATACATCCCTCCTATGACATGGAATGTGTTGTATCCATCTATCGTATGAGTGTCGTACCTAATCTGGGTTAAATGAACTGCATAAAACCCTCGGCACATACTTTTGATTCTGTTGCCAGTGTGGAAGAAATTTCAAATCGTACTGCTTCGACGTAAGTGCTACAAAACCCCAGCAAACTCATCACATCCAATAATTTTCGGGATCCAAACTTTTTATAGGAATGCTGCTAACCCAACATGTAAATTAGACAAAAAGGATCTAGGTCTTACAGCACTGATGATACAATGAGAAAAGGCGTGGCTCCTATTCTTCCAATTCTCCTTGTCCCTGCCCTTTATCACAGATATGGAAATATAGCCCCATTTGGGCGCACTCTAACGGCGAAACTGTTAATCTTAAAAAAACCTTATTTATGAAAAATGTACTTTTGTAGCATATAAATTGTTACAGCAGTTTAAGTATCACAGCAAGGGCGATTTCTGCGTAGTCGGTTAATTTCACCTGATGAAAATATGGCCCCTTTTCGGGCGCGCTCTAGCGGCGAAACGCAATAGGTTAGTCTTCCAAAGAAAAACGTTATTTATGAGAAATGTACTGTTATACAAATGTAATAAATTGTTACAACAGTTAAGTATCACAGCAAGGGCGATTTCCGCGAAAACGGTGAATTTCACTAGATACGGATGTATGGCCCCTTTTGGATGTACTCTAGTAACGAAACAGTTAATCTTACAAAAAAAACTATTTACAAAAAATATAGTAAATTTTGTCTACTTTAATTCTGTCTTGGATGATTTGTCGAAAAAATGCATTATTTTTGCGATATAGGCCGAAAACTGAAAAAAGTGCTAAAATTTCGTCAAAAAGTGCCCAAAAAATAACGTTTCGGGCAAAATTCAGCGACCCAAAAAACATAAAGGTTGAGAAAATAAAAACTATAGCAAAATTTGCATCTGAGACCCTATTTTTTTGCTAATATGCCTGGCCTAATATAAATTCGCAAGGAATATATTTTTTAATGAGTAACTACGAGGTTTTACGACCATTTTATAAGCCTACGAAACAATTATCAATAAATCAATTAAAACTATGAAAAAATTATATTTAATTTTACGTTCTACTTAAATTTTTCGCAAACGCGACTCCCATTCACCGGTATTGCTCTATGATGAGCAACGTCAGAATGGGTGAATGATGAATGGGAGTCGCGTTTGCGAAAAATTTAAGTAGAACGTAAAATTAAATATAATTTTTTCATAGTTTTAATTGATTATGCAGTTCTACCACGAAGTGACAGTGTCTAATATTGAAAAAATTATCAATAATTCTTTTTAAATTTTCAATACCATGAAAATATTGAAACTGAGGTTTAATTTTCATGGTTTTATATGTTTTTTCTTCTTCTTCAGCCCTCGTTCGTCCAGTAATGAACATAGGCTCCCCCCTGAGACCTCCACAGCTCCCTATCTTGGGCAGACCACATACATCCGCTTCCAGCAACTCGTTTAATATCATCAGATCACCTTGATTGAGGCCTTCCAACACTTCTTCTGTCCGTTATAGGTCGCCATTCTAGCACTGTATTAGTCCATCTGGAATCGGTGGTTCGGACGAAATGTCCTGCCCAGCTCCATCTCTGCTTGGAAACCATTTGGATAACGTCGTTTATTTTGGTTTTCTCTCTTCTCTAAACGAAATACCCAGCGTTCTTTTTTCCATGGCTTTTTGTGTTACTGCTGAACTATGTTGCATTTTGTTTTAAAACACAAGAGTTTCACAGCCATACGTCAGTATCGGGAGAATACAAGCGTTAAAGACTTTCTTTTAAAGATAATTGATTTGAGGATGTAAGAGAGTTTACCAGAGGCGGACCATGATAAACCTCTTCCTTTAATTTCTGCCTCTCGATTTCCTTTACCGAGTTTCATAGTGTGTCTAAGATGAACATAACTATCAATCTTTCAGGTGACTTTTCTATCTACCAAGATGCTCTTCGACAGCTCAGCGTTGTTCATAACTTTGGTTTTTGATCACTAGTATAGTTGATGTATTCATTTTGGGACCAATTTTCCAAGATGCTTAACATATGTCGATCACCGTATCTTCTAATTCTATGTCATCAGTGGCATTTTATTTATTTATTATTTACATAAATTATATAAGTATAACAATACAATTACATGCTAGAAAATGTGTGTGAGTGCGTGTTACTGGTAAGTGTTAGTTGCATTGATACAATGAACACCTCGCCAGGAAGGCCTGTGCCGAGGTGTTCATTTGATCAGTTGCGTGGCAAGAATAGTACATAGTGTTTTTAGATTAAATAATAACGTAATTGGATATTGTAATATATGTCGGAGTTAATTATGTTAGATTTGGTGTTATAATGTTATTTATGTTCCGAATGTTTTATGTTCCGAATGTTATATATATCTACGCTGAATGTTATATATGTTTTTTTTACTCTCCACACTATGGAATAGGGGAGAGTCATGATTTCGCAAAATTTAAGCGTATTTTTTTTACATCAATTTCTCAATGGGTATCATGTAGAGAATGCACACTATGAGTTTCGTCGTGATGTGTTTGTGTGTATGGCGTATACGCTGTACGCCGTACGCCGTACGCCGTAGCATTTATCTTTTTTGTGTCCTCTCTACAGCCCAAACTATAAGTCTGATCGACTTCATATTAACATCATATGTGTAAAGTGCAAAGACCTAGAGCTGATTAGTTTTCCATAGACAACTTTTGATTTCTTCTCTATGAATTCATCATTTACGTTGTTTTTTTTTGTGTCCTCTCTGCAGCCCAAACTATAAGTTCGATTGACTTCATATTGATATCACATGTGTTAAGTCCATAAACTTAGAGCTGATTAGTTTTCCATAGACAACGGTTCATTTTTTCTCAATGTTTCTTTATGATTTCATCTATTAAAACTGAAAAAATGCTCTCACGACCTGGAAATTAGAGATATTTTAATTTGGTTTCAACTATTTATATAACACCAAGAATCTTCATAAAATTGTATTCAAAGTTGGTCAATGTTAAAAGAAAAATATTCAACGGTTTCAAAAATTATATTTTATTTAATGGATATTTGTATGAAACTTATATGTAACAAGAGAATTTTTTTATATTTGGCAATGTTCAGTTCATTGATTTCATATTGATATAAGAATATTAATAGCTTGAACTTAGAACTGATAAGCTTTTCATAGATATCATAAAATTTCTTCATATGATATCTCGTGTCAACATTGTCAAAATGCTCTAACGCTCTTTGAAACAAAATTTATCTGCTTTATTTATAATATTTCATACAACATAAGCAGTCTTCACTATACTGCATTAATAGTTTGTCTATCTTAACATAAAAATATACTATCGGAAGAAAATTTATATTCCTGATAGTAACATTTAGTATGAATAAAAATGTAATTAGATAAATTTCTATGTATGGAAACGTTCAGTAATTTGATTTCATGTTATAATGTAAAGAGCTTGAACATATAACTGATTAGCTTTCCACAAATAACAAAAAAAATCTTCATATGATATCACGTGTCAAAATTTTGAAATTGCTCTCGCGTTCTTTAAATCAAAATTTATCTGCTTTTTTTTAAATATTTCATACAACATAAGCATTCTTCACTATACTGCATTAATAGTTTGTTTATCTTGATATAAAAATATACTATCGGAAGAAAATATATATTCCTGGTAGTAACATTTAGTATGAATAAAAATGTTATTAGATAAATTTCTATGTATGGAAAAGTTCAGTAATTTGATTTCATGTTATAATGTAAAGAGCTTGAACATAGAACTGATAAGCTTTCCATAAATAACAAAAATATTCTTCATATGATATCACCTGTCAAAATTTGGAAAATGCTCTTGCGTTCTTTAAAACAAAATTTATCTGCTTTTTTTAAAATATTTCATACAACATAAGCATTCTTCACTATACTACATTAATAGTTTGTCTATCTTAACATAAAAATATACTATCGGAAGAAAATTTATATTCCTGATAGTAACATTTAGTATGAATAAAAATGTAATTAGATAAATTTCTATGTATGGAAAAGTTCAGTTATTTGATTTCATGTTATAATGTAAAGAGTTTGAACATAGAACTGATTAGCTTTCCATAAATAAAAAAAAATTTCTTCATATGATATCACGTGTCAAAATTTTGAAAATGCTTTCGCGTCCTTTAAAACAAAATTTATCTGCTTTTATTAAAATATTTCATACAACATAAGCATTCTACACCATACTGCAATAATAGTTTGTCTATCTTAACATAAAAATATACTATCGATAGAAAATTTATTTTCCTGGTAGTAAAATTTAGTATGAATAAAAATGTATATACCTAATAAGATAAATTTCTATGTATGGAAAAGTTCAGTAATTTGATTTCATGTTATAATGTAAAGAGCTTGAACATCGAACTGATTAGCTTTCCATAAATAAAAAAAATTTCTTCATATGATATCACCTGTCAAAATTTGGAAAATGCTCTTGCGTTCTTTAAAACAAAATTTATCTGCTTTTTTTAAAATATTTCATACAACATAAGCATTCTTCACTATACTGCATTAATAGTTTGTTTATCTTAATATAAAAATATACTATCGGAAGAAAATTTATATTCCTGGTAGTAACATTTAGTATGAATAAAAATGTAATTAGATAAATTTCTATGTATGGAAAAGTTCAGTTATTTGATTTCATGTTATAATGTAAAGAGTTTGAACATAGATCTGATTAGCTTTCCATAAATAACAAAAAATTTCTTCATATGATATCACGTGTCAAAATTTTGAAAATGCTTTCGCGTCCTTTAAAACAAAATTTGTCTGCTTTTATTAAAATATTTCATACAACATAAGCATTCTACACCATACTGCAATAATAGTTTGTCTATCTTAACATAAAAATATACTATCGATAGAAAATTTATTTTCCTGGTAGTAAAATTTAGTATGAATAAAAATGTATATAATAAGATAAATTTCTTATGTATGGAAAAGTTCAGTAATTTGATTTCATGTTATAATGTAAAGAGCTTGAACATCGAACTGATTAGCTTTCCATAAATAACAAAAATTTCTTCATATGATATCACCTGTCAAAATTGTCAAAATGCTCTTGCGTTCTTAAAACAAAATTTATCTGCTTTTATTAAAATATTTCATACAACATTAGAATTCTTCACCATACTGCATTAATAGTTTGTCTATCTTAACATGAAAATATACTATCGTTAGAAAATTTATATTCCTGGTAGTAAAATTTAGAATGAATAAAATATTTCATTGTCAATATTTGTGGTGTGGAGAGTTTAGTGTTGGCCACAACCCACTCGTTTTAGTTTTGTGATAGCAGTTGTTAGTGAAGTTGATAGACCATCGTGTAATTTGATGGCGTAATATTTGTGATTTCTTAGGACTTCATAGCTCGGCACGAGCTTTCCGTTATCAATGATCCCTTTAGTCCTCCCACTTTTTCTGGTGCGGTTGGGTTTGGCCACATCGATGTCACTTTGGCTTTGGCTCAAATAGCTCAAAAGACTTCCTCCTGGTGTGTTTATACAGATTATTCGGGTAGCGATCACGAACTTATTGTCTTTACAATTTCTACTTCACCTACTGACTCGGTTCAAAAGTCTCATATTCCAAGGCGTTTTCGCACGAGGTGTGAGCGCATTGTCGAATTTGATGCTGAATTTATTCGATTTCTGAATCGCTTTAACCCAAATGCTATGTCTATATCTGATACTGCTTCTGATTTCACTAACAATATCATTATATGTGCAGAAAAGTCAATTGGCAGATCTACTCCAGAAAAATTAAAACCAAACACTTGGTGGCACTCAGGACTCGATTCTTTGAAACGCAGCGTTACACGTGCACGTCGAACTCTAAAATTGGGACGCAATAGGAACTTTGCTGAGTTTATTATTCTCGACTTGTACTCTGCTTATAGACGTGCACACAATCTATATAAAAATGAAATTATTCGTGCGAAGAAGGTAAGTTGGCGACGTTTGGTTTCCGAGGTTTCGACTTCAGATCCATGGGGTGCGGTATATCGCGCCGTTTCTTCTTAGAGAGGAAATGGCGCAACAATATCTTGCATCCGCGATGCAACTACTGGTGAGTTCACAACGTCTCTCGATTCAACTGCTTCCGTTTTTCTGGACGCGTTGATTCCATCGGATGATCCGTCTACCGACAATGTTTTTCATAAATGGGTACGTGCTCTTCAACACAACATTCTTCAGACACCCGCTTCGCCACCAGTTTCTGTTGAGGAACTCGATTTAATTATTGGGAACCTTAAACTAAATAAATCCCCAGGCCTCGACCGTATCGACTCTATTTTAATACAAAGATGTTGGCGTTTGGCTCAATTTGAAATGGTTTCCCTCTTAAAAAGATGTTTAGACGAAGGCTGTTTTCCAGACTGTTGGAAAACGGGCCTCATGACTATAATTCCCAAACGATGCGATCGTCCTAGCACGGACCCAAAAGCATATAGACCTGTTACTCTCCTGCCTATTCTGGGCAAGATTCTGGAAAGACTTATATGCAGTAGAATTGAATCCCATCTTTCTAACTCATGTCCACTTTCTTCTCGCCAATTTGGCTTCCGACCTGGAATTTCAACAGTCGATGCTATAAATTATATGTCAGAATTTGTAAGACATTCTGACGAAAAATATGTTATTGCTATTTCCCTTGACATTAGTGGTGCATTTGACAATGCTTGGTGGCCGCTCATTTTGCATAAACTGAAGTCAAGGAATATACCCCGCAATATATATCTGATAGTTAAGAGTTACTTTGAAAATCGCCGCATAGTCCTGCCTGGGGGACAATTTCTACATACGCGACAGGTAAGCATTAGATGTCCTCAGGGTTCTGTTCTCGGTCCACTTCTCTGGAACATTCTTTTTGATGACTTGCTGGATCTTCCTCTCTCCAGTAATTGTACGATTCAAGCGTATGCCGATGATGCATACATCCTCGTCCGTGGTAATTCCCGTAGATTTATTGAGAACTCAGCTACTCAAGCTCTTTCCTTAGTTTCCGACTGGGGTGTAAAAAATAAACTTTGCTTCGCTCCTAATAAGACATATGGCTTGGTTTTCAAAGGCTTACTACGTAGACAGCCGTCTATTAAGTTCTCTGGAACAAATGTAAGTTTTCGGGACCAAATCACTTGCCTAGGAGTTGTTCTGGAAAGAGGACCAAATTTTAAAAACCATGCTCGATTGTGTGTCGACAAAGCTAAGTCAGCTTTTTTAAAGATCTCACACATCGCCAAGGCACACTGGGGTTTACAGTTTCAAGTATCCTGTCTTTTCTATAAGGCAGTTTACCTCGGCATTGCTTGCTATGCAGCAGGATGTTGGTCTCACGCCTGTAAGCTTCAACATATACGTAGAATTTTGCTCTCAGGCCAACGATTCGCTCTCATCGCTTTATCCAAAGCATATGGAACGAGTCCCACTGAAGCACTGCCAATTTTGACAGGCATGACTCCCCTTGATCTGGAACTTCAGCGTAGAGGGGCTGTTTTCAACCTTACGCGAGGCTGTTCTTCTATGATCGGAAATATTCCTCTCTTCCCTCCAGAGGGTCGAGTGTCACGCGGCTTTGTTGAAAGGACTGTAAATGAAAATTTGCAGAACATCTGGCAGACTCGCTGGACGGCCTGCTCAGTGGGAAGAATTACCTACTTATTTTTTCCCGACGTGAGGTATCGTCTTAAATCTCCCTGGGTTGTTCCAGACTTTTGGACTTCCCAATTTTTCACAGGACACGGAAACTTTAAAAGTTATCTTCACCGATTTAACATTGCCTCATCTGCTTCATGTCATTTCTGTCAATACCCGGACCAAACTTCGGAACATATCCTTTGGGAATGTTGCCACCCAATGGTGTCCTCATATAGATCGGAGCTCCTCGTTGCTGTCCGTGGGCCTCTTCAAGGTCCCATTGGTCATGCGGATTTTGTGATCTCGAAGAAAAATTATAAAGCTTTTAAGGTTTTCTGTCATAGATATGGTGCCTTACTTTTAGAAGATTCCCGTTAAATTAATTATTTCCAGAGATCTTGGTCACTTCTCTGATGGTCTGCATGTAGGGGGATCTGAGGTCATAGACAGTCCACGGGTGTGAATTTTCTGTTCGCACTCGTTGATTGTTTCTTTTTGCACTATGGTGCCGAGATTGCTAATCTAGAGGGCTCCATGAGCTACTTTTCGTGCTATGCATTTTTTTTTGTCGTTCACTTAGCGTTCTGTGAAGGGGCCGATTACAGTCCCCATAGGCAGAGCGGGTGGTGGTGGGAGTAGCGATTTCTTTGGCCGTGTGTGGTTTGTAACTTGGGTACATTAATTGTATTGGTGATAGTAGGTCCTGCAGTTTTTGGGACCTGTGTATTGTGTAGAATATTACATTTTTCATATTATATTGAATTTTTCTTTGATTGTACAGCTCTATCTGAATAAACACTCAATCGATTTTATATTTTTATCAAACATGTAAATGTAAAGTATATATAAGTTGATAAGTTTTATTTTAACAACACTTTCTATTTTCATATTTTTGGGCAAAATTTTCACAATGCTCTCACGTAAAAATAAAAGAGTTTGATTTTGTGTTACAGAATAATAATAATAATGAACACTTCTTTGCACCCTGCGCAAGTGGCGAGTTTATTGCCGTATGGCAATTTATTCCGACTAACCAGTGTTTCCAGCCCAGAGAAGCAATATTTGCGTGAGAAATGAATTTAAATAAATTTCTCCTCTGCTGGGAATCGAACCCAGGACGCCCGCACAGTAACCTAACGGCTTACCAACTGTGCCACGGCGCGGCGGTCAGAATGTGTACGATGAAAACTAACAGTACAAAGAAAATGGATATTCAATTTTTTTATGGCAATTTTAAATATAATTTGTATTTTAATAATTTGTGACTGTTCACTATTTTTAAATAAGAAAATTTAAATAAAAATAGCCATCGCCCACCGTAATTGTGTTGTTTGAGATTAGAAATATAAATTTTAAATGTCAAAGTGAAACTTACTTTCGAATACGGATATTATTATTTTATTAAATTTTCTTTGTTTTCAAAGTAAATATCAGTTTCCAGTAAGTATTATTTTGACACGAGAAAATACTTATTAACTTTATTTTAGCAAAAATGCCAAAAAAATACACATTCAACTATGAAACAGTCGCCTCCTGAACATACATTGTAAATTGAGAATACACAAGTTCTGAAAGTTTTTAGGCTCTGAATGGTCGAGAAGTAAGTTAAAAATCGATTGCGAAATTTCAGTACAGCCAGCCAGATGAAGTAACAGAAGAGGGTGTTAAAAGCGAATTAAAATTGTTAAATTAAAAAATTATCAGTGAATTAAATTATTGGATTAAAAGTGAAAAGTGATGTAGGTGATAAAACAATTGTTTACATTAAAAAAAAACATAGTGATTAAATTCATAGAAACTATATTTTTTTATAAGACAGGTTTACGGACATATTACCGGTATCAAATGCCGGAGAATACAGTGCGAGCAACTTGTGAGGAATAAATGTCCAGAAGGATTTTACTATAAGGTATGCTAGATCGTGTTTAAGGTTCTGAATGACTTGGCTTTACATTACATTCAAGAAATTTGTCAATAGTATGTTCCATCAGGAAGACAGGAAGATCTCTAGCTGGCCCGGAAGTTAGTTAAAAATCACTATCGAAAATATGACCTTGTAAAAAATTGAGACACGTGAAGCTAGTTAGGATTAATAATTACAAATAGTTTATAGAAATTATTAGTTAATTATTAAATATTATAATTAATTGTTAATTATTAGTTAGAATAACGAATAACGAACGACTTACTGACAATACCAAAAACAATTAACTTTTACGGTGACAAAACTAAGGCAAAACTAATACCGAAACTATTCCATAAACTGCCTAAACATATACTGGATACTGTGATGAAAGACAAGAAAAAGATAAAAATTTCTTTGAAACAATTTAACACTTAGCAAACCTACATAATTTTCATGGCTTTCGATATTTTCATTTTTGTTCTGATTTACCTTGTTTTTCATTGCTGTGTTTTTGATTTACTTTATTTTGAATTGTTTAAATTGATTTGATTCATATTTTTTTTTACTTAAATAATTTTAATTGTTCTGTTTGTGCTTTATTTTCACTGTAAAATTGTTTAATTTTGATGTATTTGTATACGTGTAGATTTATATTGATGGATGAATAACTATTTATTTGTAGTGTACGAGAGGAGCTTGCATTGAAAAACTGTTAATACAGTTTAGTGTAGAAACATTATAACCAAATGTAAATTTTATAAACTAATAAATAATTAAAAAAAAATTGTGTTACTTATTAATTATTAGTAAATTATTATTATATTTTTACGGCGCTGGCTGATATACTAATGATATTAATAACAATTAAGCACTACAAATAATAACACTCAATTATTATTATTATTACCATTATACACTTCCTCAAAAGAATTAGCAGATCAATGCGTAAATTGTAAATTATTTAAAAGAGCAAAAGAAAATGCAACAAATGCATCATCAAGCTTTCAATTGGGAATAGTTCACCCACCCAGATACTTAACATATCAAAGGATTAGGCTCTGAGGAGTTCTCTATACTACCTATCAACCCTACTGATTCCCGAATATTATCGTTTAAAAAATCTTTAACGATTCTACATGTATTCATTATTACCGTTTTTTGCATTTGTATTATTAAGTTTTTCGATAAATCTAAAATTTCTAAATTACGGATTAACGATTTTGGAATAATGCCAGTGGCTGAAATAATGAACGGTAATATTATTCAAATTAAATTTAAAGATATAACTTTGTATTAACCACGTTTTTTGGTTGAAACGATGCGACCGGTTTCGGAACTAACCGTTCCCTCATCAGGCTAACTTTCAACTGAAACAGAATGTGACGACGTGCTTACAAGAAATCTATGGGGGCGGAGGTAGAGGTAGGGTGGGGGTACTTAGGGTTGGGTCTTGTGCAGGGTGGGTCCGATTGGCTGAAGGATTAGAAGTAAAAGGAAACATATTTAATAATGGACTGAAAGATAAATTTAACTGATTGTTTATTATGTTCTGTTTTGAATTAATACACTTTTTAATTTCTAGCGACTCTAAATTATCAAGACGGAGACCTACTTTGTTGACGTGTAAAATTTTTGTTCCCGATTGCATATTAAATTGATGATCATTAAGTACTAAGTGTTCTGCGAATTCCGAAAAATTATCATTGTTTATACATCTAATATGTTCTTTTACTCTAGTCTCAAATTTCCGTCCTGTTTTTCCTATGTAGACTGCAGAGCAGTCTCCACATGTCAGTTGGTATACGCCGGAATTTTCCATTTTATTATCTTTATCTTTGGAATTCATTAAACTTTTTCCAATATTATTGTCAGTGTAAAATGCCGGTCTTATGTCTTTTGGTAAGAAATTTGAGACTAATTGGGATAAATTATTGACAAACAATATGCGTCTCCAACTATATTCATCTTTTTTGATATTTGTATTATAACTATGTAGGTATCTATTGACGTTAATATTTTTTATTTTTTTTATTTAAAATAGAGTCTATCAATTTACTGTTATAACCATTATTGTATGCAATCTGTTTTATTGTATTTAGTTCTTTATTAAAATTATTTGATGATAGTGGTATATTTAGTAATCTATGGACCATGGAATGATAAGCGAAATGTTTATGGGATGCTGGATGGTTGGATGTATTGTGGATAGTTGTATCTGTATAGGTCGGTTTACGATATATATCAAATTCAATTTTATTATTTACTATTGTCAATTTTAAATCTAAAAAATTAAGTGTTTTTTTCCTTTTCTATTTCCAATGTGAACTGAATCTTAGGGTGAAACGAGTTTATAAAATTTAAGAGCAACTTTAATTGTCGATCAGTACCGGTAAAAAATGCAAAATATATCGTCCACGTATCTCTTCCATAAAAAATATATATTTCAATAAAACCGAATTTGATCCAAATATTTTATTTTCTAAGAAATCTACAAAAATGTCGGCTATAAGTGGACTTGTACGGGCTCCCACTGGTAATCCTTCTTTTTGTTGGTAAACAACATTATCATACTGGAAATAGTTTTGACTCAAGCAAACCTCTAATAATCGTTTCAAATCATTTGTTAATATCTAAGGGGAGATCCGAGTTGTTAAGTAAACTGTCTATTATGTTTTTGCTTTCTTTTATTGGTATATTAGTAAAGAGACTTATTATATCAAAAGATATTAGTTTGGCATTACTTGGAATCACTAAGTCTTTAATTGTATTACTAGTTCAATGGAATTTTTAACTGTAAATTTAGGTTTGAATATGTTTGCTTGATTTATTATGTTAACAATATGGGCCTGATAGTTTAAATGATGGGGAATTACAACACGATACTACCGGGCGAATGGGTTTTTCCTGTTTGTGTATTTTTAAAAGGCCTTTTCACTCGATTTTCATACTTCATCTGACATTTTAAGGTTGGGGAAATTCAGATTTTACAAGAAGATCATGCTAATTTTTTCATGCTTCATGCAGTTTGAAAGGCCCCAGTACACGCCTTTCTACGTCTCAAAACACGACAATTACTACTTTTTGAGTCCGAGTGCACTAGACTACGAATTAATAGACTATCTGTAAAACATGCATTACTATATATATATAAAATATATATATCTCCAACATACTTCAGCTGCGATAGGGACATTTCGACCCTTGAAATATCGCTAACCCCACAACTCTAGTGTTCATTTATTCATTTATTTATCTATATGACAAATAAACAAATAAATAAACGATATATGAAGTAATTCGAAGAAAGGAACCAATGGTCAGTTGGTTATGTCTTTTGAGACATCAAAGGTAGAAGGGACTTGGTAAATTAGATTAGTATTATATTAGATTAGTGAAGTATTTTACCACGATAGTCGATAAATAAAATACTGGTATTAAGGACAGGAAATAATACTTATTAATTTTCTACGAGATAGGATAACTTATCAATTTAACATGCATTTATAGGAAAGGAGTTATTGAGTTTTGTTAGTATTATAATGCCATTAGTAATTTAAATAAAGAAATAATTTATGAATCACTAAATTCTACATGCAAACAATTTTTTTATGGGATTAGGATTATACAAGATTACTTCATTTCACTCTGTCAGTTATAAAAACCCAATACTTCAATATAAAATTAATAAAATATAGAAAAATTTCAAATAGGTTATAATGTTTTAAAATAAGATTATGTTTATTCAAATTGTACTTGAAAGAAAATTCAAAATAGTTTAAAAATGATTA
The DNA here is from genome assembly GCA_963576475.1 of Molanna angustata. Classification (NCBI taxonomy): domain Eukaryota; kingdom Metazoa; phylum Arthropoda; class Insecta; order Trichoptera; family Molannidae; genus Molanna; species Molanna angustata. The sequence continues at coordinate 31,003,585 of OY754974.1, forward strand.
TATTTTCCAATTTATGTTCAATTTTTCATGTATTCTCATCTTATTACGTCAAAAGAAAATAATTAAATTGTTAGTAAATAATAAAAAAAAAGACTCATCGATCTCCAGCGTAATTCTTCTCGTACTGCACTGAATTTAATTTACGGTAGCGAATAAGTTACTGATTATTGTTAATAGAGAATAAAAAGGAAATATCACTTTACTTCACGATATAAATACACAATTAAATAATATTATTATTTAAAAAAAAAACAAACTCTTTCGCGTGTCGCGAGCAAACGACCACCCCCCCTTCTCCCTCCAAATGCTATCTTAACGAGTGCATTTAACTCCTTTCAAAATAAGACCCCCCTACCCAGCAACTAACTCCCGATTCTCTTTGAAAAATCGACCGTCTCTGTTCGCGCTAGAGACTCATTAAACTTTTAAAGTAATGATCAGACCGCTCAAACCCCATCTCGTAGGTACACTTCCCTACCTCTCCTATTCCCCAACAACACCAGCAATAAAAACATATCCCCACACATATACGCACATATGAATACCTCTCTCAATATGCAGATACCAAGGCCGATAAATTACTCAAACATAGATTATGTGTACCGTATAAAAGAAAACAAATAATAAGCTGAACAAAATTGAGTCATCACATTAGTTTATAATACAAATATCAAAAAAGATGAATATACATAGTTGGAGACGCATATTGTTTGTCAATAATTTATCCCAATTTAGTCTCAAATTTCTTACCAAAAGAACATTAAGACCGGCATTTTACACTGACAATAATATTGGAAAAAGTTTAATGAATTCCAAAGATAAAGATAATAAAATGGAAAATTCCGGCGTATACCAACTGACATGTGGAGACTGCTCTGCAGTCTACATAGGAAAAACAGGACGGAAATTTGAGACTAGAGTAAAAGAACATATTAGATGTATAAACAATGATAATTTTTCGGAATTCGCAGAACACTTAGTACTTAATGATCATCAATTTAATATGCAATCGGGAACAAAATTTTACACGTCAACAAAGTAGGTCTCCGTCTTGATAATTTAGAGTCGCTAGAAATTAAAAAGTGTATTAATTCAAAACAGAACATAATAAACAATCAGTTAAATTTATCTTTTAGTCCATTATTAAATATGTTTCCTTTTACTTCTAATCCTTCAGCCAATCGGACCCACCCTGCACAAGACCCAACCCTCCTACCTCTACCCCCACCCTACCTCTACCTCCGCCCCCATAGATTTCTTGTAAGCACGTCGTCACATTCTGTTTCAGTTGAAAGTTAGCCTGATGAGGGAACGGTTAGTTCCGAAACCGGTCGCATCGTTTCAACCAAAAAACGTGGTTAATACAAAGTTATATCTTTAAATTTAATTTGAATAATATTACCGTTCATTATTTCAGCCACTGGCATTATTCCAAAATCGTTAATCCGTAATTTAGAAATTTTAGATTTATCGAAAAACTTAATAATACAAATGCTGAAAATTAATAAGTATTATTTCCTGTCCTTAATACCAGTATTTATTTATCGACTATCGTGGTAGAATACTTCACTAATCTAATATAATACTAATCTAATTTACCAAGTCCTTCTACCTTTGATGTCTCAAAAGACATAACCAACTGACCATTGGTTCCTTTCTTCGAATTACTTCATATATCGTTTATTTATTTGTTTATTTGTCATATAGATAAATAAATGAATAAATGAACACTAGAGTTGTGGGGTTAGCGATATTTCAAGGGTCGAAATGTCCCTATCGCAGCTGAAGTATGTTGGAGATATATATATTTATATATATATAGTAATGCATGTTTTACAGATAGTCTATTAATTCGTAGTCTAGTGCACTCGGACTCAAAAAGTAGTAATTGTCGGTGTTTTGAGACGTAGAAAGGCGTGTACTGGGGCCTTTCAAACTGCATGAAGCATGAAAAATTAGCATGATCTTCTTGAAAATCTGAATTTCCCCAACCTTAAAATGTCAGATGAAGTATGAAAATCGAGTGAAAAGGCCTTTTAAAAATACTCAAACAGGAAAAACCCATTCGCCCGGTAGTATCGTGTTGTAATTCCCCATCATTTAAACTATCAGCCCATATTGTTAACATAATAAATCAAGCAAACATATTCAAACCTAAATTTACAGTTAAAAATTCCATTGAACTAGTAAATACAATTAAAGACTTAGTGATTCCAAGTAATGCCAAACTAATATCTTTTGATATAATAAGTCTCTTTACTAATATACCAATAAAAGAAAGCAAAAACATAATAGACAGTTTACTTAACAACTCGGATCTCCCCTTAGATATAACAAATGATTTGAAACGATTATTAGAGGTTTGCTTGAGTCAAAACTATTTCCAGTATGATAATGTTGTTTACCAACAAAAAGAAGGATTACCAGTGGGAGCCCGTACAAGTCCACTTATAGCCGACATTTTTGTAGATTTCTTAGAAAATAAAATATTTGGATCAAATTCGGTTTTATTGAAATATATATTTTTATGGAAGAGATACGTGGACGATATATTTTGCATTTTTACCGGTACTGATCGACAATTAAAGTTGCTCTTAAATTTTATAAACTCGTTTCACCCTAAGATTCAGTTCACATTGGAAATAGAAAAGGAAAAAACACTTAATTTTTTAGATTTAAAATTGACAATAGTAAATAATAAAATTGAATTTGATATATATCGTAAACCGACCTATACAGATACAACTATCCACAATACATCCAACCATCCAGCATCCCATAAACATTCCGCTTATCATTCCATGGTCCATAGATTACTAAATATACCACTATCATCAAATAATTTTAATAAAGAACTAAATACAATAAAACAGATTGCATACAATAATGGTTATAACAGTAAATTGATAGACTCTATTTTAAATAAAAAAATAAAAAATATTAACGTCAATAGATACCTACATAGTTATAATACAAATATCAAAAAAGATGAATATAGTTGGAGACGCATATTGTTTGTCAATAATTTATCCCAATTAGTCTCAAATTTCTTACCAAAAGACATAAGACCGGCATTTTACACTGACAATAATATTGGAAAAAGTTTAATGAATTCCAAAGATAAAGATAATAAAATGGAAAATTCCGGCGTATACCAACTGACATGTGGAGACTGCTCTGCAGTCTACATAGGAAAAACAGGACGGAAATTTGAGACTAGAGTAAAAGAACATATTAGATGTATAAACAATGATAATTTTTCGGAATTCGCAGAACACTTAGTACTTAATGATCATCAATTTAATATGCAATCGGGAACAAAAATTTTACACGTCAACAAAGTAGGTCTCCGTCTTGATAATTTAGAGTCGCTAGAAATTAAAAAGTGTATTAATTCAAAACAGAACATAATAAACAATCAGTTAAATTTATCTTTCAGTCCATTATTAAATATGTTTCCTTTTACTTCTAATCCTTCAGCCAATCGGACCCACCCTGCACAAGACCCAACCCTAAGTACCCCCACCCTACCTCTACCTCCGCCCCCATAGATTTCTTGTAAGCACGTCGTCACATTCTGTTTCAGTTGAAAGTTAGCCTGATGAGGGAACGGTTAGTTCCGAAACCGGTCGCATCGTTTCAACCAAAAAACGTGGTTAATACAAAGTTATATCTTTAAATTTAATTTGTTAAATATGAACCACAAAGTTAACATTCAAACATTTGAAAATAGGTAATATTATTAATTAGATTTAACTTTTTGATCGTCAGTTCTTGATGGAATTCCATTTAAATTAATTTATATTTTTAATAAATAAAAATAAAAACACTTGTTTGAAATTAATTCATAATAAATAGTGGAATTAATTTTAAGGTCTCTAATTGGAATTAATCACAAATAAATAGTGGAATTAATTTTAAACAAGTTTTTTTATTTTTATTTATTAAAAATATAAATTAATTGTAATATTATTATTTGACGAGAATGCCAAATTGTTACAATTAGTTCATTATAACAATTTAGGACGCGTGCATCGTACGGACAATGACCAGACACCGAAAAGAATTCTCATAACACGTCCGGAGGGAAGAAGAGGTGTGGGAAGGTAGAAACTACGATGGATGGATGAAGTCGAGAGGGACCTTCAAGTGTGTAGAATTGACGACGATGAAGTTAGTTAAAATGGTGTCATAAAAAGTTTTCACATCTGTTAAATTTATTTTCTGAGAAAAAAAATGAAAAACTATAGAAACTGAAGGTTAACAAATTATGTAATATATGACATAAATAATATTACTAGTTGCATGTAACACATGAGATCCAACTGTCGCTAGCGATAGTATGTATAGTATAAGTACCAAACTATAAACCCATAAATACAAATTATTTAATATTTTAACCCAGAATATGAAAACAGCATGATGGTATGTATTGTATGTTTGGAGATGAAGTATCAAACTATTAAGTCTTCTTTGATATTGTGTATAGGTGACTGCCATACAAATTGTATGAAGCAATGTCGTCACTAAATTCAATTTATTAAAAATTGTTAAAAAAAAATTGAGATGTACTAGTACAATGTTAATATTTTTTATTGAAAATTAAATTATCTAGTTGGGGTGTTTCGGCATTTTTCGATATTTTTAAAAACTTTTGAAATATAGGCAGTTTAATTCATAAATTTATCATAAAAAAATATTTTTCTTACTAAAAAATGTTTGAGAAACCCTGGATTTTTTAAAAAAAAACCAATTTGAGATATTGTATTTGTCTATCTTTATACCAATTTTCAGCGTTCTTGCTTCTATGGTTTCTGAGATATATGAAAAAATAAAGTAAATTTTCAAAAGTTGATAACCCCTGACTGAAACAAAAATTCAAAATTATGAGTATAAAAATTTTGTAGGCCTATAACTGTTTATATATTCTGAAATTTTGGGCTCTGTAAATTGAGCGGATCAAAAGTTATAAGACACACACACACACACACACACACACACACACACTCACACACACACACACACACACACACACACACACACACACACACACACACACACATACACTCACACACTCACACACACACACACACACACACACACACACAAAAAACTCAGATAAAATGTTCTAGTCCGAATTCTGAGTAAATCCATTTATGGGAACATATATGCTGCGAGGTCTCTAGTTGGTGTTATTAGCATGCAAAAAAGTCCACTACGCCATACAAAATGTTCCTTCGCACACTCATCTTGGCCTTATAATGTGAGAATTGATTCTCATGAACGAATCGACAGTTGGATGAGTGTGAACGAGATGAGGGATATACAATTTAAATGCCATGATTCCGTTCAAATGGTTTCATTTCTTTATTCTATCAAAATAAAAGACAAAAAAACATTCAAAAGAGGAGGAAATAATTGTATGGAAAATGAAATGGAAAAATGTAATTGGGTAACGGCGAACATTCAAAGCTTTATTGTAAATTTTAAGAAAATACTCCCCTGGCATACATTGTACGTTTTCTTCGAGGGAATAATAATTTTCACCGCTTCGGGAAGTATAAATAAAATGGTTCATCTTGTGTTATGATTTCTTCACAAGTGATGAACCGAGGCAATTATTTCATTCAATATAATACGAAAAAAAGCACGTGTAGATATATGTATTTTTAACTTTATATTTACACTGAAAAATATTTATATCGTACGCTTTCTGATTAACAATCGTAATGTAAAAAGATACCAGATTTTTTTTGTATACTCTTTTTTGATTTTCCTTGTAGTGTTTTGCTTTGAAATTTTCAGATAGGTATATTTCTGGTTTAATTTCTGAGATACATTTTTTCTCGTGTTGACATTTTATGTAGGCAAGGTTTCGTATAAGTCACATTGTTGTGTCTAATATGTACATAAGACTCTTGAGTATTTTATAGGTTATTGCCATGATTCTACTTTCAAGAGGCCTTATACTGGAATATTTTCGATAAACGCTTTTTAATGCTATACGTATTAGACAGTCAATCAATCATTTCATCGTTTTCTTAATAAGCTATGTAGATAAGCCAAATAATATTTAAGATATTACAAATAAATCATGCTGTTTTAGAGAGTAGGTGCCTAATTATATGTCTACATCTTTGAAATTTCGCTGGCCAGATATATACAAAATATATGGCACAATAGTAAGTTGATTGACTTTTGTGTCATCGGCATCGTCCTGGGTAGATTTGCAGAGGAAAAATTAAAAATATAAAAGATAGGTATTTATACTTATCTTGCCTAGAAACACTGATTGAATAAGGAATGTTTGCAACTGTGCCTATTAATAAACATATTAAATTAATTTATTATATAGTGAATACAATCTTTTTAGAAAGAAATAAAGGTTATGTGAGTTGCAAATAAAATCCAATATTCTCAGTCATGAGGTATAAACATAACTAATAGCTGGCCATATAACATATAAATAATAATTATATTTTTTGCGTTTCAAAATCTAAATCAGTTTCATCTGCAACCGATAAAATTCATAAAGATGTTTGGTATAGAAGGGAGATAAGAAAGGTGTATAAAAAAAGTCAAAGATGATAGCAACAAAAAAAGTACGTTTAGATCACTATGAGAAGATATTCAATGAAAAGACGGATGAATAGACCAATAGAAGTAACGGTACATATTTTACGATAAGCGATTTTGGTACATTTGAAGAAATTGGAAATTTTTAAGTCGACGACGTAGTAAAATTGAGTTTTTTTTTCTCGCCCATAAAATTTCCATTAAAGATTTAAGGAATGTACACTTTTATGAGAAGTGCCATTCATTTTTATACCTACTTAAGTAAGTTTAACATCTGAAACATGTGTCGCCCCAACCCATAATGGTTTTTCGTTTATCAGTTTTATTATCTAGAATTTATGGGGAGGAGTAAAACCAAGTAAACGGATGTTAGATGTTAAAACTTAACCCAGATAGTCCCAAAAAATTTTTTTCGTCTGATTCAGTTGATATTCATAAGATTTAATATAAATACCATCAAAAAATCATATTTGAAATCAAAATTAAATTACATCAAGCCATTTTTGCGAAAATTGGTGTTCTTTTTTTAGGACAGTGGGACTACAGGCATGTAAGAATGTATGGAAACGAAAACGTTCATACAAATTTCAAATTATGTACTTATTCTAGGTTTAATCTTTTATAATATTATGTAAGGTTATTACATAATGCTTAACGAATAAAATATATATATGAAATAAAAAATATGAACGTATGTTTGGCGGCTAATAATAGGTATATACCTATTATATACTTTATTCCTTGTTATAAATTTCGAAACATTTCAAATGCAACGTGATATTATATTTTCTGCACTTTGTTGACAATGACAATGTCGGCATCGAGTTTGCTTCTCTTGCTTTATGAGAACATGATGTATTTCTTGAAATCTAGAATCTGCTTTTCAAGAAAAGATGTTGGACTTGGATGTGGAATTCTCTTTCTCCCATATAATTGTAGCAGATTCAAAACCAAACGACCGGTTGCTGAAAATTCAGTAGATTTCAAATCCTCTAAAAGAAGAATGCTGGTAAAGAAATTATCGAAATAAAAATGGTAACCAAAATCTCCCAGAGATCTTAAAATCTTGCTGTATGACAAAACAACAGATACTCCTACACCGAATTTTTTTGTTGGGCGCTTATATTATTGTGAGCAGCTCCTTGATAGGGATCCATATTTACAATATATATCCTCTACTGGTTGCTCCTGCCCATAATTTGAACCCATACCTGATGGGTTTCCTTTTTATAAATAGCTTTGCTCCGTGCTTTCCATAATAAGGAACCATTGATTCATCAATCAAATGGTTTTCCTCATAAGGTGCATGTTCTAAAAACCTGATTTTACTAAACCGATCAGTATGATCAAGTTCATTATTATTACAGACATGTATATTAGACATAATGTGCTGAAATCTGTTCCTACTCATCATCGACATTGCGACAAGTTCATTATGGCAATCTGGCTGAGTATCCCAATATAGTTTTTTTCCTAGGAACATGGACATATCCACTAAAAAGTAATATTCCTATAAAACACAGGTTCTCTTATTTTTTATGTCATTTTCTCTATTTCTGCTTTCTACATATTTATTTGTGCACGCTGCAACCATTGTAATGACTTCATTATCAAAAAATAGAGAGAAAAGTTCCAAGGGTGTTAAATTGTTTACCGCCGAATGCATAGGTTTCCTTACAATATTATTTGTCGAAATATCTTGCTTTTTCCACTTATAATTCCTAGATTTATTCTTAGGCAACTCTTCAGTATCTCGAGGATTCCTATGTAATATACGCAGCTCTGCGGGAGCTCTTAAGTGACTACCTGGAACGTTATCCAATACTGGAGATTCTTCATCACCTGAATCTTCATCAGTTAATTCATCACATGCATTTGTTGATGGTAATAACTGTATATCAATGGAGCTTTCTTCCATATTTTCAATTTAATCTTGGTTTCCTTGAATTATCTCCAGAACCTCGTTCATTGACAGGCCCGTTCAAAAAAATTGCATAATACTGATTGAAAAAGAATCTAGTATAGTGACCTAAAACTGACATTGACAGAAAAAAATGTGTCTGTAGACCCAAACAAGGACTGATGATGATGAAAAATACATATTATGTAACATTCAAAATATTTTATGATGTAAAATAATGAACAAAAACAGTTTAACAGACTATGTAACAATGCAGTACATTGATGCATGCTCATAGTCCCACTGGACTAAAAAAAGGACACCTTACTATTTATCAAAATATCTTTAAAATAAAATATGTTACAATAAATTTAAATTTAAGGTTTTATAAAATGATAATTTTATAAGTTAGATTCAATATTTAAGTCAAATTCAATTACAAAATTAAAAATTTATACTTACTTTTATAACGGAATGTCATAAAAATTCATCTTTAAAATAATTGTTCAAATAAGATGTGTTCAAAATTAGGGCTGTCAAAAAACTGATAAAAGAAATACGTTAAAAACGATGAAGCCAACCTTAGAAAACACAAATATGATGTTACCAGTAAAAAAAAATAATTGTATACATGTTGAAAATGCTTATTTAATGAAACATGTCTAGTGTTCTTTTTTTAGGACAGTGGGTTCATCTGGGTTAATTCACCCATTATACATTAAATATCAGAGTAACATTTAAATTGAATCTTTTAACCATTCTATTGGGGGTATAAAAAAGATTTTATGTGTGCCAAACTATACAAATTCTATAAGGGTATCCGAGATTTTGCAATGTTGCTAATAACTTCCATAATGTTTGAGTGTCATTTCGTTATATTGCTAATATTGTCTAAATTGTCATTATTTTTCTTAAGTATTTTATTATATTTTTTTTAAAAACCACTTTAGTGCCTTTAGAAGTTTTTCAAAGAATCATTATTAAAATTATAGTAAAAAAGAGATTTGATTATCCAACTATTAATTTATTTCAAGAATTTAAAGTTTCAACTGTTGTAAATATCTACAAAATAATCTCATTGTTCCAAATTCATAAAGATATTCTTACAAATTCAAACCAATTGTCATTTTCTTTAAGCAGCAGAATAAATTCACAAGGATGTATTATCATTCCTCTTTTACGTACAACTGCCTCACAACATTTCTATAAGTATAAAGGTACTAAGTGGTTTAATGAACTCCCTTTGAGTCTTAGACTCGAAAAAAATTATAATATATTTAAAAATAAAATTAAAAAAATTGTACTGATTTATTTATTTATTTTTTGTTATTTCATTCTTGTTTTGTGTAGCTTCATATTTTTTAGTAGATGTACAATGTTTTGGTAAATGTAACAATATTAAATAGATACTCCCCTATTTTAACACGAGATTTTATTCTCAATTAAAGAGGGTTATTATGAATTATATGATGGAAATTGTATACCTTTTTAAATTATGATTTATATGTGAACCTTATATTGTTTTTGTTAATAAATAAAAAAAAATATATATATCGTATGTTCTTATATGCCTATCCAACTTTTGACAATGATTAGATGCTAATCAATTTACTATCTGTTACAAACCACTTGTTACCATCAGTTACCCTTATAAAGAATAGTTGTAGAATTGTAGTAATATAGAAAGAATACAAAATAAATTCATCCACAGAATGCCCAAAAAATACTATGCCTATGCTATGTGTAATATCCGACGGACGTTTAATGTTTTACTCTTCCTGTATAACATACTAAATTTTAATAACAATATTGTTTGTTTCATAATATATTATATAAATATGCATGTACCGCCTCGACGTATGGGACACACGCCACTCTTCCATGTGGCGTGCAAAATATTATAGAACTAATTCTCCAGAATCTTCACCACTTACAATAAGTATCACTCACCTTACCAATATGAAACATACTCTCCAATTTAGAATCAATTTAAAGCAAGATAACTTCACAAAACACTTCATTACACATTCACATGACTCCCCAGTACGTTATTACTAATAATGAAATGGTTTGTCACAAGTAATTGACACTAGGTAGGGATAGTTATAACAATTATATTTTAAGCTTATTCATAGTAATTATTTCCTAGTGTTATGTGCGTGCAATTTTATTATGTAAATAAAAAAAGTCTGGAGGGTAGTAAAATCAAATTCATCTTTTTATAGTTTTTACTAATAATAATTCAATTTATTCACTGGAACAAAAATAACTCAATACACAATTAACACTGAGTATAAATATTCCTGTTTAAGACAAAATAAATATATTTCAATAAATAGGTACAAAATCAAACTAAATTAATTATTTAATGGATTTTTTAATAATAATAATATTTTCAATTTTTACCAACGGAACGATCGTTTGCTTCAAAGTGATATTTTAAACTGATAAAATTGAAAATACATATAAAGTCTTTATTTGACTATACCTACAGCTACATAGAAGCTTTTTGAGAAAAATAATCAATATATTTATTTACAATTTTTTGGGAGACTAACAGCTATACATTACAGTTTTACATGTAAAATAGATATATTAAACAACAAATTATAAGTCTCCGCTGATAGGCCATACCATCATTATACATAATATAAGTCTCCGCTAATAGGCCATACATTATTTATTTATTTATTTTATTTTATTTGGAAACATAACAGCTTTTGTATAAAAAATATAATAAAGTTAAAATTAATTAATAAGAAGCCTATTATAATGTTTCACAGAGTAGGTATTACAAATACATTTACGTCTAATTTATGAGAATATTGATCATGAAGGGTTTAGGAATGGGGTATGGTTAGGAAACTGGGAATTGAGGAATGAAATGGGAGAAGGAAGAGAGGGAAAGGACAGTTTCCCTAACCGATGCTTGAAGGCGCATTAAGATTTGCTTAAATGCTTGTAGGGATAGATTAAATAGATCTGGCTGGGGGCTAAGATTATTATAGAAATTACAGCAGCGGTTGATAAAACTGTTTTGATCGTAATTAGTTCTTGACAAAGGTGTGTAGAATAGATTATGGTGACGAGATGTTCTAGAAGGACAGTTAAAAGGTATTTTTCCAACAAGATAAGGCCTATCGACCAGATTATTTAATGTTTTATGAAGAAAAAGGATATCTGTATTTTTCCTTCGTTTTTCCAAAGAAAGTAATTTGTGCTCCCTAAAGGATTGATCGTATGTGTAATTGTATATTTTTTTACGGAAGTTAAGGGATTTGACAAACTTCCTTTGGATTTTTTCGATACGATTTATATGTATATTGTAGTTAGGGCTCCACACGGTTGAAGCGAACTCTAGGTGGCTTCTAACAAAAGCATTATAAAGAAGAATAAGGGAACTAGTGCGTTTAAAGGATTTCGTACATCTAAGTATAAAGCCCAGATTCCTAAAGCTCTTATTCACAATGCTATCAATGTGAGGAATGAATGAGAGTTGACTGTCAATGATAACACCCAGGTCCCTTGCTGGGAGTTTTTGTTGTTTGTGATAAGGAATTATATAGACAAAACAAAGGCAAACAAAAAATTATAACAATAATTAAAGTAATTTTAGTTGTAACACAAAGAATAGTTCAATTAGGATTGTAAAATGACTTTAAAACAAAGTATCAGACACATTTTATTTCAATAACATTTACTGCATACGAAATGCATTTGAACTATCTATCTTAGATAAAATCTAATATTATTTTTTGACTACATTGGATGGGATTTAAATCACTCCAATATTGAACAGGGAAGTAAGGAAATATAAGTATGACCGATATAATATAACATATTGTTAGAGGAGAAATATATTACTTAAAAGCAATTGGACATTTCATAATATTATAACGGAAACGTGGAAAATTGTACATTTGAAATTCTCCGTTTTCTACGATATGACATTATTGGATGTTGAGAAAGTACTTTCTTCATACTGATGTACCTATGTACAATATAATATAATATATCTTATTTCCACAATGTTCATCATTTAAACCTAGAAGTGAATACATATTGAAGGCTAAAGTAAAAATATCTATCTTATAATGGTGGTTATTCTGAATATTGAAATAAATCCAATAACAATAGCTGTAATTGTTTGCCAAATCCAATGTCATTCAATAGTGCACATTTTGGTTATTCTGAACATGCTATTGTATTGTCTATGGTCAAAAGCAAATGTAACTATTTTCAGATTATTCTGTTATAACTCAATACACGTTTTATTCACTAAATATGATTATATTTTGTTATTAAAATCACTTCTATAATAATACAAATCAATAAAAACATTATATTTGGATATGACTATTAAAGCTCCGAACGGACTGTACAGTCCGTGGTATACACCCATAAAGTTTATGTCTGATTTTAAAACAACTAGTAATTTCGACAGCGTAGGGAGTTCTTTTTTTGTAACATGAAAATCATGTATGCAAGATCTTATAACTACACTGTCGATACTATCGACATTAATTTTTTTTAAGGCACTTCCATTTTTTTTTCGGAGAAGAAAAAGAAGTATAACAATCGGGAGTAAATTTATTTTTTCCCTTATTATACTTTTTACAGCCGCAATATATAATTAAGTCGCTTTTGATGTTTGTTCTAACGGAGAAATTGTATTATTATTGTTTTTATATTGTTCCCGGAAATACTCGTACATATTAAAAATGAGTTCTTTGGATTGACGGGAAAGAGGTATGCCACGTCCTAATTTTGTATTTTGTGACATATTCAAAGAAACTATTATATGTATAACTAAAAAAAACTATTAAGTTATTTTAATTAAAAACAGAACTTTTATTAAAATTAATATTTATATGCAAAACACCCTATACTTTCAGCAAACAAAGAAACGTGCTCTCAGCTCGAAGTCTGAAGCGGTACTGATTTAAGTATGTGTGTGCGATCGGCCAATGGCGCTTGTACTAATACAATCACAATGTATAAAATACACTCGATATCACCGATATGCACTAATATGTACTTATACCAAGGTTTATTAAAGTTTCGAATGGGCTGTACTTAGGTTATAAATACGTTGGTACATACCCATATTAATCTGCTCTTATTAGTTTAGGTTATAAATATATTTTGATTAGACACATAAATATTTTTTGTATTTGAATCATCAAATATTGAGTATGAATATTTGATACCAATACGTCTAAAAAATACAAAATGTCGGCGATACAAAGTGTAATGAATATACATGCATCCCAACAACAAAGTTAAAATTTGGGCATTTTGTCTTTAAATCATTGGAAATAATATTCCTTCAGTTTCCTCTAAATCAACAAACTAGCCAAAGTTGCATATTTTTGTGCCATTTTAACTGAAAATATAAATATTTAATCAAACTGTAGTTTAAATAACACGCTTTGACCGCTGGTTGTGATTTCAATCACTTTTCAATAGACCAATCCAATTATGTACGTTCAGAATAACCACCATTCCATATTGACTATTGCGACCATTTTGTATTGTGATTATGTCAAAAGTCAATCGTTGTTTATTGTTTCAGAATCACCACCAATACCTGATTTCATCTTTCACTCCTCATCCTTTTATTTTCCTATCAATCTTTATTTATCTTTTATTTATTTATTTATTTATTTATACATCTTCTTGTACATAATATAAACAAATATAATGCACACTGGCGGGCTTATTGCCATTAGGCAATTTCTTCCAACCAACCAGATTACAAAGTATGACAACATTGTGTATGTACAACAGCAAATAAAAAAGAGTAAAAGAAATCAAAGAAAATACGTATAACACTTAAATACTATTAAAACAAAAAAAAAATATAAATCATAGCAAGAAAAGGGATATGGTTAGGACAGGAGAGGAAATCGGGATCAGGTGTTCAAGGATAAATATTCCGTCTTTAGTTTTTTTCTTTTCCTTTCCTTTCTTTTCCTTAATTTCGGTGATCGTGCATTTGCTGTGGCAGGACCAAATGCATGGAATAAGCTCGCACACACCCTCAGACAAACCGAAAATATATCTTCGTTCAGAAAAAAACTCAAAACGCACCTTTTTCGCAAATCTTACCAGAGCCGAAATGATACAACGTAATCATTTTTTCAGCGCCCTTGAGGTGAGATATTCACAAAAACGGCGCTATATAAATAATCCAAATTTATTATTATTTTATTTCCTTTTTTTTTCTTCTGTTATCTTTATTTTTTTATTATTTTTGTCATGTGAGAACCTTATTGCCATAATACCTACACATTGTACTGTATTTAAAAAAAATACTGTGTATGGTTGTAAGAAATAATCTGTATGGCGAATTGCATATACGCAAACATTGGATTTTTATCGCTTTCGGGAATCAAGTGATATTTTTACTGAAAAAACTTGTTTTTAACATCTCAATAGAGACGAAGTTGGGATACTGTAGAAGAATCAGGAACTCGAGACACCTACAGGGCATACGAGTGTCATCGGCTGGTTTACGTGATCACTTTATGCGCTTGCGCAACGATCACCAATTATGCCTTATAATTAAAATATCACTTGACTCTCGAAAGGAAAAAAATCCAATGTTTGCGTATTGTATGCAATTTAAAAAAATATTCGAATAAATCAAATGTTTGCGTATATGCAATAAAAAATATTCGATTTATATACACATTGGTACAAGTAGGTAAACAATCCAATAATGAAATAATATTTCTTGCGCAGTTCAGGGGTGACATCTGTGCGAGACACCGTCATCTCCTTTATTAAGACTGTTGCTTTCATTGTTTACAAACTAACTATTTTCTCAATAGATGGCGTTACAAAAAAGGCTTTTCCGTTACTTAATAGATGGCAATAGTATGGTTGCTTATTTTTAGGTGAATTGTTACACACTATTCAAATATATAGAACTTTCCAAAAATAACATTGATAAGGGAATTTAAGAAGAAATAAGAAGGCATAATTGTTTGTCAATAAAAAATCTTGTATGTACAAAAAGTTACTAAGAATTGCAAAAGTGAGCAGTTAAGAATGAAATTTTTCAAATACTTCGTTGCAAGGATTATTTCGAATTGAATAAAATAAATAACGAATTGAAAAAAATCTTTAAACGAAATGATGTAAATTTTTTGAATCTGTAAAAAAAGATTTAACGGATTTGATTGTATTTCCATTACAAATACAGCGTAGCGGTATATTCCGCAATATTATTTTTGCAATGTCAGAAATCGACGAGATTTCTTCGAAAAATTAGTCAATTTAATAACAGACAAAGGGAGAGAATCTTCATCGCTTTTTTTATTCTATGGTTTAGAAAAAAACTCCACCATTTACTCACAGGTCAGATAATTTTTATAAAATGACAGTCATGCTTTTACGCTATTGGAATCAGTAGGGAATGATTGGTGGCAGAGTGAATCCACAGAGAGAGAAAATCAGGATTTAGTAATCAGAATTTCGTTAAAATAATCAAGAATTAAGATTTTACAATCGAAATTTCGGATATCAATATGGATGGAAAGTTTCCTGTCCTATAGTGATCAATACGTAAAAATAATACTCCTGATTTTGGAATATCTCAAGGGACAATCTTGGGCCCTCTTCTGTTCATTTTATATGTTAATGATATATCTAAATTGACAATACCAGGAAAACTTGTTTCACAGATGATGCGGCAATTATTTTTCAGGCAAATTCATGGAATGAGCTTTAAGGAAATACTAACGCTGATATAAATTTATTAAAAGAGTGGTTTGACAATAATATATTAACCATGAATATTGAAAAAGAAAAAAAAAACAATATAACAAGAAAATACCTCCCATAGCATTTAATATCCACTCAAATAATTGTTCTACAAAAGTATTGACATATAAAAATAATTTATTTATTTATCGTATGATACTAGTGAATCAAATGTTAGTCAAAATGAACAAAACACAGCACTGACAGCAGGCAAACACAAAACAGCACGATATATCAATCACACATTCACGTCGAGGGCTCCGAGCCAATCCACAAATGCTGGTGTCAATTCGCAAATGTCCGACTTTGGGCCTTCATATGCATGGACGCTGCATTCTTCCAATATGTGTTGCATTGTTTGAAAGGGGTGGCCACAATCGCATTGTGCGGATGGAACAATGCCCCACTTTGCCATAAGGTAGTTGCAGCGTCCATGTCCAGTGCGGATCCTATTCAGGGAGGTCCACAGCCTTCTTGGCAGCTCGAAACCTGGAGGTATCTTCGTTGGAGTTTCCATATACTTATTAACATCCAAGTTGGAGCTTACCCAGTCACTGTGCCAAGTCTCATTCAGGCTGAAGTCCTCACTAACAAGGTTACATCCGAGTTTCGCTGCTGGATTCCTTGAAGCAAGTCTTTGCTGTCCCTCAGACGGAACATCACTGTGGATTGGCAAAGCGCCATTGCCACAAATTCTCTTCCATAGATTAAATAGGGAGAATTTTCTTCTTGCGTCAGGGGGAGGTATATGTGCGAGCACAGGAAGCCACTTTATTGGGGTAGACCGGATGGTGCCGCTAATGGTCCTCATGGCCACATTCAGTTGAGTGTCAACTAGTTTTGTATGTGCACTATTGAGCCATACAGGAGCACAGTACTCTGCTACCGAATATACAAGGGCAAGTGAAGATGTTCTAAGGACTGTTGCACTAGCCCCCCAAGTTGTTCCTGCCAGTTTATGGATGATGTTATTTCTGGACTTTAGTTTAGCAGCTGTTTTTTCCAGGTGTTTTTTGAATGTTAGAGTTCTGTCTAGTGTGATTCCTAAGTATACTGGTTGGTGGTTGTGGGTGAGTCTACTTCCGCAGAAGTGTACATTTAGTTTGTGATTTGCATGTCGGTTACTAAGGTGAAAGCAACTAACTTCTGTTTTATTTGCGTTTGGTTTAAGTCTCCATTTATAAAAGTAGCTCTGTAACTTTTGAAGGTCTGATTCAAGTTGAACTTCGCATTCTTTAAAAGACAGTTTTTGTGTAGCTATGCCCAGATCATCTGCATATGAGAACTGTTTGCACTGTGTTGATGGGATATCACTAATATACAAATTGAAAAGCAGTGGGGAAAGAACTGATCCCTGAGGTAGTCCATTGTTGAGCATTCGTGGTTTACTAATCTTATCTCCCAAGTGAACAGTAAATTGTCTATTACTCAGCATGTTGTTTATAACAGTAAACATAGCCTTCGAGGGAATTACATCCGCAAGTTTGGAAAGGAGTCCCTGTCTCCAAACAGTATCATATGCTGCTGTTAAATCTATGAAAGCAACCCCAGTTTTCAGCTTCTTCTCAAAGCCCTTTTCTATTCAAGGTCGGGGCTCTATTCCTGGATACAAATTGGCTGAAGCTCTACACCATGAAAAATATGGCATTGCAACATATATCAAGAGTTCAATTAATGAATGGTCCCTTGTAACAAAGAAAGCAGATGACAATGTTATGAGCATTACAATCAAAGTAAACAGTATCTACATAACTAATGTATATAAACCCCCAAATGTCAAATGGCCAAATGATGTCCTACCACCTATGCCACACCCTGCAGTTACAAGACTTTAATAGCCACCATACAAGATGGGGATACCAATCTTCAGATCCCAATGGAGATCAGTTAGCAGAGTGGGCAGACTACAACAATAAATATCTTGTTTTTGACGCTAAAGATAGAGGCTCCTTCCACTCAGCACGCTGGAACACGTACACCAATCCTGACCTCTGCTTTGTTTCTACGGACGAAAATGCAATTCCCATACCAACAACAAAACGAGTACTCCAGGGGTTCCCACATAGCCAACATAGACCAATTATCATCACTATTGGAATAGCTATACCAGTAGTAAATTCTAAACCAATAGCCCGATGGAACTTCAATAAAGCAAATTGGGCAGGCTTTGCTTCGGAATGTGATAAAAGTATAAGGTTTATCCCCCCTAGAGCTGAAAACTATGAAAGATTTACTAAACTGTTAATCAGTACCGCTAAAAAGTTCATCCCTAGGGGATACCGTAAAGAATACATACCAGGATGGAACGAAGAGACCCAAAAACTATATGGTGACTACACAAAAAATGGAAACCAGTACCTTGCTACTGCAATACTCAAATCCTTGGACGAAAGCCGCAGAAAGAAATGGATGGAGACCATGGAAAGCCTTAATTTCAAAAGAACAAGCAAAAAAGCGTGGAGACTTTTAAAAAATCTTGGTAGTAGCCAGCCAAGTAAACCAAACAACTGCAACATTAATCCAAATTTAATTGCTAACAAAATAATAACTACTTCAAAAATCGCTGGAGACAAGCACTTTTCTCAGCTCATCCGAAAATCTCTTACATCAAAAAAGCAAAACCTTCAATCAAATACCACATATTGCAGACCATTTGAACAGGATGACCTTGAAAAAGCAATAAAAATGCTAAAAAAGGGAAAAGCCTGTGGCCTTGATAATATATTTCCAGAGTTTATTACCTACGCAGGACCAAATATCAGACACTGGCTCCTGAACTTCTATAATGACATATTATCAACAGGAAAACTACCCAAAGCTTTCAAGAAGTCGAAGATAATTGCTGTACTTAAACCAAACAAATCTCCAGAGGCTCCCGAAAATTACCGTCCTATCGCCCTTCTCAGCATCTGCCTCAAAGTGTTTGAAAGACTGATATACAACAGAATTATGCCAGATATTGATAAAATAATACCCATTACCCAAGCAGGATTTCGAGCTCACCGTAACTGTTGTGATCAAGTACTGGCCCTAGCCACACACATAAAAATAATGATTGTTAATGTATAACAAATAAAAATGAAATTATATATTTGTAATGTTTACTTATTGTATTTTGATATTTTTATATTAAGTACCTAATCACATAATTCATAGTTCATTTTTCAACATTTCATCATTCCATATTTAAATACCTATCTTTTGTTTTATATAATATTTTGACATTAAGATTGTAAAGATTAGATTGTGGAAAATAAAAACGTAAAATGTCGTTTCTCGACAAATAGAGCAACGAAAACGTATTTTTATTTTCTATTGACATTAATTGTCATTATAAAACGACATTTTTGTTAACTATAAAGTGAAATGGAAAAATTAAAATTTAAATTCGTCGTATTGGGATCAGCGGACGAAAAAAAAACAAAATATGCATAACTTCAATCGAGACTCCAGAAGGATGTGTTTTCGAGGTCCCTAATGAGTCAAAGCATGTAAGTAAACACACGGATATATTTTCCTCTGATGTGTTTAGAAAAGTAAAAAAATCACTTAAAAAAATAAACCAAACAATATCAATATGGATTACGTTAACTACAGATATTAGGAAAACATATCTAGATGAATGTGAAAACGTACAGTTTGGTGATCAATTTCTAGAGGAAATTACAGCGGTGCAAATACATTCGCAAATGAACTCTAGAAGCGATGTACAAGGAAAAAAAAATATAGGAAAAACTGCGGAAAGATTTTTTATGGAAAAATTCTCAAATAAAACATCAAATGCTGACCAATGGATAAAAGAATTTGAAAGTGAATGTGAAAGATTTGAGATCCAACAGGATAAAGAAAAAATTGAGATTTTAAAATATCTATTAGAAAAACAATGTCAAGATTGGTATAGCAGTATGCTAATAAATTTGACGGTGAATTCTGAATGGGTACTATGGAAAGACAAATTTTGTGAAACATATGGAAATAAAGGGCTGGATATCATAAAACAATTAAGACTGTTTCAAGATGAGAATTTGAGAATCACTCAAAACAGAGAAGAAATAAAAATAAAAGAAGAAAAATATCCTATAAATAAGGAAGATGATAAAAAAAAATCATGTTCAATAAATTTTAATGAACATGTAAAATAAGAAGATTCCAAAAAAAAAATCATGTTCAATAAATTTTAATGAACATGTAAAAAAAGAAGATTCCAAAAAAAAATCATGTTCAATAAATTTTAATGAACATGTAAAAAAAGAAGATTCCAAAATAAATATGAATAATTCAAATATTCAACAAAAATCAGAAATATACAAATTGATAGACACTTACAAATCAACTTTTGCAAAAGACAAGTACGACATTGGCACAGTTAGCCAATATGAAGCACGGATTGATCTACTCATGGACAAATACTGCAGTAAAAGACCTTACAGATGTTCAATCGAAGACAAAAGGGAAATAGAAGAGCAAAGTTACTTGATAAAAAAACAATACCTACATAAAAACAAAAAAAAAAGAAAAAAAAAAGTATCTACCTACGTATAATTAGAAAATTTTGGTGAAAATTTTCTTCTTTGGGAGGGGAGATGTAATGTTTACTTATTGTATTTTGATATTTTTATATTAAGTACCTAATCACATAATTCATAGTTCATTTTACAACATTTCATCATTCCATATTTAAATACCTATCTTTTGTTTTATATAATATTTTGACATTAAGATTGTAAAGATTAGATTGTGGAAAATAAAAACGTAAAATGTCGTTTCTCGACATAAAGAGCAACGAAAACGTATTTTTATTTTCAATTGACATTAATTGTCATTATATATTTAGAAGTATTAATTGACAGTAACTTTAAATGGAAAACTCAAATTAATAACACTATAAACAGATCAAGAAAGCTTATTAACTTATTTAATAGCCATAGGGGGGGGCGTATAAAACGGTGACGGGAAAATTATTCGAAAAACAATTATTCGAATGCTCAATTTTACGAATGGCAATTATTCGAATCACATTTTTTCGAAAAACAATTTTCCGAACACACAATTATCAGAAATTACAATTGTACGAATTTTTATGACGTCATGTTAGTACTATTGTGAGAGGAATAAACCATAGATATTTGTCGTAAAAAAACACTTTGTTTATTTAGATTTAGAGAAAAGTTATTTAGGATGTGTTGAAATGTAAGGAAAAATGAAATATGTTGCCAACCAAAACGTCAAACGCGCGATATTCCATGACTCACTTTTTGCACGGAGTACTACATCTACATAGTATATTATAATAAAAATCTATGGAATAAACAACATGGCGACGCACCGCGCTGTCAAACATCAGTTATTAAAAATGTGAAAACATACGTACCCAACAATAATACAACAAGTAATAAAAGTCTTCATCGAATATATTTTACTGGCAACAAATATGTCAAAAGAGGCAACATAATGACACAAAAATATATTAAATTCGGTCAATTGGTTTTCCAACGAATGTTAGTTCGAATAATTTGCTTTAGGACAATAATTGTCATTCTGATAACTGATTTTCGAAAAATTGTTATTCGTATAATTGCGCATTCGAACAATATTGTGTTTCGAAGAATTTTCATGTAATCGTATAAAACACCCATTTTGCCTCTAGAAATTGCACAAAAATTGATAGTAAAAATATTAAATAAAAACCATCTATCTGACTACCCAACTTTGCAACTTTTTCGTGATTTTCTAGTGCCGTCTTTATAACATTTATAAAAAAATGTGCTATTTCAAGTACAAAGACATAGGAAGGTCGCACCATACCTTTGTACGTGTGGCGAGTGATATATACATGTTTTGCATAGCACTACTACACGTAAAATAGGGTGGTGTGGTTCAATCAACTTGAAACAGATTTGAGACTGGCAAATGAATATTATGAATTCAAAATAAAAATAAAAAAAATAAATGAACTTATTAAATTTGACTGATTTTTTTAATTATATTAATTTTTTTTGTATAGATAGTAACTATTCATTTTTAATATTTTGTGTCTTTTGTTATTAAATGTCTCCTTTACACACAAGTGCTTGCACTCTGGTAAAGGGAAATATGTTTTTACTTACAAATGTTTTCAGAAATCACCTCGTGGTACATTTTTAAAAAACTTTTTTAAAAAACACAAATTACTTTATGTTAACCACTTTTTGAGTTATTTATATTTTTACCGGTTGGACCGGTTTCAAAGCGTACCGCTTCCTCGTCAGGACATAACCGGTCGAAACTGGTCGAATATAAATAAATAACTCAAAAAGTTGTTATGATAAAGTAATTTGTGTTTTTTTAAAAAAATATTTTTAACTTACTGTGTATCTTTTTCTATATTTTTTGATTGTTTTTTTTGATAAATGTATTATAAATTTAATTAAATAAAAAAAAACATATTCTTTAAATAAAGGAACATTAAATAAATACCTGAAGTAATGAAGCTTTTTTATTTAAACGGAATTAATAATATTTTCAATAGACAAACAAAAGAGATAAATTAAATTATTATTTTATTTATAATTGTGACAGTCATTTCGTCAGAAAGATTTTTTTTTAAAAGGAAGAATATGTTCTTGTAACAAGTATATACACTATAACGATACGATAAGGGAACTCAATAAGAAGGCATAATTGGTGAACGTTGCGCAAGCGCATAAAGTGATCACGTAAACCAGCCGATGACAAGTCGTAATCCCTGCAGGAGCATCGAGTTCCTTGATCTTCTATAATAATCCCAACTTCGCCTCTATTGAGATGTTAAAAAAGTTTGTCAATAAAAAAAAAGTACATTCATACATTCCCCAAATTAAGCATATGCCTGTGGAATAGGTGAACGATATTAGACCTCAAAAGATTTTTATTCATTTTACCGGTTTCGAAGCTATCATTTTTTCTAATTTTTATATTGTTTGATAACCCATATCAAGTAACTCGAATATTTTGAGACCGGTGGAATATGGAGCTCGTTCATGATTAAAATGGTTTGATGTACCCAGTTAGCCGACCACCGTGGCACAGTTGGTAAGCCGTTTGGTTTTTGTCCCGGCATCCTGGGTTCGATCCCCGGCAGAGGAGAAATTTATTTAAATATATTTAATGTACACACTATAGATGGTTTCAAAAGGATACTTAACGCATATTATAATTTTTGATTTTACTTTGCTTTGTTTATTTTTGTTGTTTAAATTGAATATGTAATACTGTTTATTTTTTTCTTCTTTTAAGTTTTTTTTTATCATTACCTCTATTTTCTTTTATTATGTTGTATTATGTTGTTTTAAATTGTTCTTCCTTTAACTACTTACGTTTTTTTATTATGTACCTATATAATCGATGTATTTATACTTATTGTTGTTTTGTTGTGCCTA
Source organism: Molanna angustata (assembly GCA_963576475.1). Classification (NCBI taxonomy): domain Eukaryota; kingdom Metazoa; phylum Arthropoda; class Insecta; order Trichoptera; family Molannidae; genus Molanna; species Molanna angustata. The sequence continues at coordinate 31,027,228 of OY754974.1, forward strand.
CATTGTTCTATTTATCCTGTATTTTTTTGTAAATGCCCTATTTAGGGCGTATATAATAAATAAATAAATAAATAAATAAATAAATAAATAAATAAATAAATAAATAAATAAATAAATAAATAAATAAATAAATAAATAAATAAATAAATAAATAAATAAATAAATAAATAAATAAATAAATAAATAAATAAATAAATAAATAAATAAATAAATAAATAAATAAATAAATAAATAAATAAATAAATAAATAAATAAATAAATAAATAAATAAATAAATAAATAAATAAATAAATAAATAAATTAATTAATTAATTAATTAATTTCTCGTGATAATATTGCTCCTCTGGGCTGGAAACACTAATTATTTGTAAGAAATTGCCATACGGCAATAAACTCGCCACTTGCGCAAAGTGTTTATTATTATTATGTACGCCGCAAGGAAAATTCTGATTTTTTCATTTGAATATTTTGTAAATTCTCTAAATGGTATAATTTTGAAATAAATATAATCGGATTATGGGTAAATTATCATGGTTCCGAAACATTCGGAAATGGACCAGAATAAGGCGTGTGGGTGACCTGTATCACACATCACAGGACAGGGAGAGGGGGACCCGATACGATAGAAAACAATGAAGAAGAAGTTGGGTTAATTACGTTTATTATTTTATGTTGCATATAGTGGTTTTTAAAAATATAAACTCCCCACCTACATTATCCTCTTTATGACAAGGACGAGAAAAAAATTCTGGCATAGAAATTAAAAATTACTTTTACTTTATCGGCTACCGAAGTATTATATATTATTTTACAAGACTGTTTTTTTCTCACATTTATCAAAATAAATCACAGATGATTTATTGAATTAATTCCTTGGTTGTGTTTCATTTTATAACAATTTAAAACTTGGAAAAACTTCAGAAAACATATTTCATCTAGAAAAATGAACTCGTAATTTATACGAAATTTAAAAGTCAAAGTGTCACATTTTTTCAAAGGTATATAATAATATCATCATCATGATCATTGTATTTAAGCGGTGATAGCCCAGCGGTAAGGTCGTCGGCTCCCATGCGTGAGCTCGACGGTTCGAATCCGGGCGGGGCACGTAAAAAATCTATGTGCGGATTTATATGAGCCATGATCCAATTTGTCTGGTTCCCCTTTCTAAGGGTTACGAAGGTCAGATGGCAGTCGCTTCAATGTAATAAACAGTCTCGTCAATTCCAGGATCATGGTCAATGCGTACTCCGATAGAAACGGGACAAAAGGGCTAAGGGAATGGAAGGATGATCATTGTATTAAAAATATTAACGTTATAAAAATTACACAATAAAAGTGCATACATGTTACATACAATGTAAGGTAACCAGCGACATGTGTACGTTGCCTTAAAAAATGAGCACGACACATTCGTGTATCATCAGCCTCGTCTCACATAAAAAGACACTACATTCAGAATGGGTGGTGAACCTCATAGCTGAACTATGTGTGCGATGTTATAATGTTTGTTGTATTTTCGATCAGCCGGCTATTACGGGACACCAGAAAAAAGTAATTACATAGTTCATTTTTTAATAATTTTATATAATTGTATTGTGTTAATATGTGTATGTTTATATTATTGTATTCATAATTTTAGACGAAAGAAATAGCCATCATGACACAGGCTTTTCCTAGTTTGATGGTGATTAAAACACCTAAATGACACTGCTTTCTGCATCACTGTATAATATATGTACATGTTAATAATAATATGAAATATAAGTGTATCAATATTTGTCAGACATGAATAAATAAATAAATGAATTTGGAAATCGCGATTATTTATTAAAAATAGTAGTGAAATAGATTTTTTGTAAAAGATAATATAAACAAATAAATAATTATTATTGAATTGATTATATATGCGTTTCTTGCAAGGCATACCGTCAGAAAAATGCTCAACAAGGTTGATACTAAAGGTTGTATACAAATTGTGATGTTATAAAAATTATTTATAGGGAAAAGTTAATTATTGGGAATTTCAAGTTTTTTGCGAACACACTAAATTGATTTTGTCAAGTGGCAATATTTTTTTATAATGATCAGTAAGTTTTATGTCAAATTCCTTCTTTTGCCTACACGCATCGAAGCAATACGGCCAGTGTAGAAAATGGCGGCCGATATAAATTAAAATTTCTGAATTTGGGGTAAGTTTATATTACGTGTTCGTGTGACAAGATAGTTTTGCGAGAGATCATTTTTCAAATCAATAATCCTGTATTTCTTTTCCATAATCTAGATGCTGATATAAATGTCAGACATCCCAAATTCGATCCTACCTTAATATTACACACCCACTCTGATGAGCATATTTTTTCGTAAATTTGTAATTGGATTACTCGAATTTAGTTTCATTTACTTTACAATTGGAAGCCTATTATTTTGGATATTATTTTTCAAATATCATGCCTGGATGTACGTAACGATGAAATGTACGACAGTTATTTCTACCTGACCTGAAATTTTATAACATGTGATGTTAAAGGAGTTATGGATAAGGAATTGTCAGTGACAATCTTCTACGTAATTAAAAATTAATAAGAACACAAACAGATTTCTTCACTTGAATTTTATTTTAACATAAAGGGATCAAGACCTAAATTGACAACGAGAACTTCAAAATTTAAATACATCTTCTATACCAGGATTCATCTGGAAAATATTGATCATCGAAGGGAACTTTTTATTCATCTGCGAGTCAATATTGATATTTAGAATGTTTACTCCATAGTTGTTTAATGAGTTTTATTTTTATGATTTAATGTCTGTATCCATATGATTGTGAATCCATTGTATTTGAACCTCGTATAATTTGGAATCATGATTTTGAGTGCGATATAATTCGTATATAATCGTCTATAATTCTATATTACTCATTTTTCAATTATTTTCATGTTTTTCTTTTTTTTTGTTTGAATATGTATTCTGATATGTTTTCTAATTTGAGTATTCTTCTTTTTCATTTATTTTCAACCTTTTTATGATGTTTATTTGATTTTTTTTTGTTCATGTATGATTTGATTTAATTACTTTTACTTTTATGACTTTGCTTTGTATTGATATTTTTTATTTTGTATAAGTGCTTCCCTCATCAAGCACATGATTGTAATCTTTTTGATGAGGTACTGCAGGGAAAAATATGTAAGAATATTATTACTAGTGAATTTATATATTGATTTGTATTATAAAATATATTAAAAATAAAATAAATAAATAAATAAATATGAAAGGGATTTTGTTGATTTTGATTACGATGTAGATTCATGATGTATGAAAATTTCAATCTTTAAGAATATTTTACATCAAACATTAAAGTTCATTTTTGCATTCAATTCCATTTTCCTCTTATAAGTAATAGTAAATATTATAAAAACAAATTTTGATATTTTTAGAGTCATACATTATACTTTTATTTGTACAATAAAATGTAAATATCTCAAAGTGCGTTGTCTCTCTATTTTCCCAATACAGTACATCAAATCTCTCATATTTATATGATATTTTATTTAATTTGTTGAATTTCATTTTGTCTTCATATATATCCATTATTAAAATATGACCCTGAGGTTAAATTTTCATGAGTCTCATTGCCTCTATCGCTGGCTGTTGGTGAAGGGAAGTGTTGGAGCAGGTATTGTGACCTGAATAAATGCTTTAAACCATTTATAAAGGTCGCAATCATATTAAAAGCCTTACCAATATCACTCACCCTCTCAAAATATATGAATGAGTAGAGGAGAATATAAATGTATTATTTTCATAGAATTATAATGTAAGATTAATCTAAGATTAATTTAATTTAAGATTATTTACAATTTTTTTTCTTCCGGTGCCATCTCAGGTTACCCTTAAGTCGACTATCATAATATGTATAATTCAACGCCTCCGTGTTCCTCGCCAGCTCGAAGAGTTGCTCGATCGTTGAAGAGTTGCTTGATCGTCGAAGAGTTGCTCGATCGTCGAAGAGTTGCTCAAAAGTCGGTCTCAATGTGGACCGGTCCATTCGCGTATACTCCTTATGCTTCTCCTACCCCCAATCTTCCCTTTGAGTATTAAGTGTTATACTCCGTACCTATGTCCTTGGATTACATTTTAAAATTCTTCATCATCTTCTTTCGGCCATCTCTCCAATGCCCACCTTTCTGAGGCCGGCCTATTCACCTTCTCATATCCCATGGTCTCCATTTCAGAACACTGGGTGTCCATCTGTTCATTCCCTGTCTGGCAACATTTTACAATTAGATGATTTTAATACATACATAGGTCGAAAAATTAAATATGTTAAGCAAAATTAATCATGCCATATCTTTATTCAAATATATTATATTACTAACTATAGATTTATTGAATATATTATAGTTGCATATACGCAAACCTTGGATTATTTTCCTGTCGTGAGTCAATTAATTTTTACCACCAATTATACATTTTTATTGAATCGCCTATCAATCTAATTTTAGAAGGCTCCATATATTTTATTCATAGATATTGTATATAAATTACCAGACATTGTATATAATATTACTCAGTAAAAAGGCATAGTTGGTGAACGTTGCGCAAGTGCATAAAGTTATTACGTAAACCAGATGATAACAGTACGTTAGCACTGTAGGTTCCTTGAATTCCTAGTTCTCCAATTATACATTTTTATTGAATCGCCTATCAATCTAATTTTAGAAGGCTCCATAAAAATGTATTTATAGATCTATATTATAAATTTGAATGTTTGTATGTATCTATGTATGTATGTGTTGAATGCGCTCCTAAACCGCTCATCCGATTGCGATGAAACTTTGGTAAACTGACGAGAGTATACCAGGGATGGTTTCTGGATCAAAAAATTTTAACTTCTTCTTCTTCTTCATCGAGTTTTAGGTCATTTTACCTATGAAGGTGGACTATCCTGGGAACCGTTCATCCGATTGCAATGAAACTTTGATGAATTGTCGAGCATATGACCGGGATGAAGGGACGGGAGGTACCGAAGGGACGGGAGGTACCGAAGGGACGGGAGGTACCGAAGGGACGGGAGGTACCGAAGGGACGGGAGGTACCGAAGGGACGGGAGGTACCGAAGGGACGGGAGGTACCGAAGGGACGGGAGGTACCGAAGGGACGGGAGGTACCGAAGGGACGGGAGGTACCGAAGGGACGGGAGGTACCGAAGGGACGGGAGGTACCGAAGGGACGGGAGGTACCGAAGGGACGGGAGGTACCGAAGGGACGGGAGGTACCGAAGGGAAGGGAGGTACCGAAGGGACGGGAGGTACCGAAGGGACGGGAGGCGCCGAAGGGACGGGAGGTACCGAAGGGACGGGAGGTACCGAAGGGACGGGAGGTACCGAAGGGACGGGAGGTACCGAAGGGACGGGAGGTACCGAAGGGACGGGAGGTACCGAAGGGACGGGAGGTACCGAAGGGACGGGAGGTACCGAAGGGACGAGAGGTACCGAAGGGACGGGAGGTACCGAAGGGACGGGAGGTACCGAAGGGACGGGAGGTACCGAAGGGACGGGAGGTACCGAAGGGACGGGAGGTACCGAAGGGACGGGAGGTACCGAAGGGACGGGAGGTACCGAAGGGACGGGAGGTACCGAAGGGACGGGAGGTACCGAAGGGACGGGAGGTACCGAAGGGACGGGAGGTACCGAAGGGACGGGAGGTACCGAAGGGACGGGAGGTACCGAAGGGACGGGAGGTACCGAAGGGACGGGAGGTACCGAAGGGACGGGAGGTACCGAAGGGACGGGAGGTACCGAAGGGACGGGAGGTACCGAAGGGACGGGAGGTACCGAAGGGACGGGAGGTACCGAAGGGACGGGAGGTACCGAAGGGACGGGAGGTACCGAAGGGACGGGAGGTACCGAAGGGACGGGAGGTACCGAAGGGACGGGAGGTACCGAAGGGACGGGAGGTACCGAAGGGACGGGAGGTACCGAAGGGACGGGAGGTACCGAAGGGACGGGAGGTACCGAAGGGACGGGAGGTACCGAAGGGTCGGGAGGTACCGAAGGGACGGGAGGTACCGAAGGGACGGGAGGTACCGAAGGGACGGGAGGTACCGAAGGGACGGGAGGTACTGAAGGGACGGAAGGTACTGAAGGGACGGAAGGTACTGAAGGGACGGAAGGTACTGAAGGGACGGGAAGTACTGAAGGGATGGGAGGTATTGAAGAGTCTGAAGCGACGGGTGGTTATGGAGGACAATTTTTAATTATACAGGCAATACGAAGTTTGCCGGGTGTTCACTAGTATTGTATATAAATTGCTAGATATTGTATATATTATTACTCAGTAAAAATGCATAATTGGTGAACGTTGCGCAAGAGTATAAAGTGATCACGTAAACCAGATGATGACAGTACGTTAGCCCTGTAGGTTCCTTGAATTTCTAGTTCTCCATTTATATTCCAACTTCGTCTCTATAGAGATATTAAAAAAATAGATCTATTGTTTATTAACTAAGGGTTGTATTATCTCTTCTGAAACCAAAGGAACATACTACTATAATATCCAATTAAACATTCCATCTTTTCCTTGGTTTCACAAAAAATGTCCAAAAGAGAGATCTCTAATATCTCGAGAATGAGATTGGGTCATTGATCAATTTATTGCTACTCACTTTATAGAATAAATATAAGAGAAAACCGGGAAATCAAGGCACCTACAGGGCTTACGACCTGTCATCGGCTGGTTTACGTGATCATTTTATGCGCTTGCGCAACGTTCACCAATTATGCCTTTTTAATGAGATCCCTATCAATTCAATTTTGAAACTTTTATATATTGTAATACTGAAATTCTTTTCGCTTGAAAATAAGGAATTTTTACTACAGCCATCTATGGATAAAAATTCCTTATTTTCAAGCGAAATAATTTCAGTATTACAATATATAGAAGTTTCAAAATTGAATTGATAGGGATCTCATTAAAAAGGCATAATTGGTGAACGTTGCGCAAGCGCATAAAGTGATCACGTAAACCAGCCGATGACAGGTCGTAAGCCCTGTAGGTGCCTTGATTTCCCGGTTCTCCTACAATAAATATTCCAACTTCGTCTCTATTGAGATAATTAAAAATCTGTTAAAAATATCTTTGACTCCCGACAGGGAAAAAAATCCAATGTTTGCGCATATGCAATAATAAAAATATATTCGATTAAGAGAAAACCCTTCATGTACATGCGGAGCGGATTTGGAAACACTCGATCACGTGTTCGTTGAATGTCCGATGCACTACGAATATGACATCTATGGCCCGGTATTACAGTCTCGGTTTAAGAGCTAAACTCAAGTTTTATAAAAATATAGCGTATTACAGTGTCCGTTTAGGCCTAATCTTCCCTCAAATACGTCACTAAAACGACAAATATTTAACTCAACGTTTCTGGCGGATTAAGTACTTAACGGTGAGTCAACTGTCATTTGCTAGGCAACGCGTGTAGTTTCAGTTTCTATCACTAGAGGCGTTAGGCAACGAGTGTAGTTTCAGTGTTCTTTCACTAGAGGCGTTAGTTGTATCGACGGTGGCGCCACACAACAAAACAAACTGACAGCCATACTGAAACGCACATGGACATTTATGTAAAAGCATAATTTTGGTGAAAAAAATTAAATTTACCATATTGGATAGTAAAACAATAATATTTCAAGTCGTAGCGTCCCGTTTTGTATTTGGTATTATTTGAGGTTATTTAAAATTTGACAGATAATAACCACAGAAAAACTAAAATATGTCTATAATTGAAGATTTTGTAACTGACATGTCATATTGCACTGTAATACGGAAATGGATTCAATCTCCCCTTAACATTAATCTTGAGTTTAGCAAACTCAATGAGTTGAGGGCCGACTGTAATACCGGGCCTATGCCAACTTAAAAGTCCCTCCACCAGTAAAAATGTCGCAACTCTCTTCCAATATATTCCGTAATATCTAAATTTATCTTAATCAATTGTATTTTTTCGTCCATTTGGCACAAATCACTCTTCTAAGGGTGGGTTGCCTAATGTAAAAAAAGGTTGTATTACAAGAGTTATTTGAGAAAAATGTAAGGTATGTAAGGAAAAATGTTATACACATAGCCAACCATCGAAACCCTCAGGGTTTATCTTACGGGACCTCAACTTTTTCTTACAGTATTTTCTTCTTCTTCCTCAGCCGTTTTCAATCCATCGTTGGATATAGGCCTCCCCCTTGCTCCTCCACATGTCTCTATTCCGGGCACATTGCATCCAATTTACTCCCACAGTCTTTCTGATGTCATCCGACCATCAAGCCTGTGGTCTTCCCACACTCCTTCTTCCCGTTCTAGGTTGCCATTCTAGGAGTTTTTTTGTCCATCGTTGGTCAGTACATCTGGCAATATGACCTGCCCAGCTCCACTTCAGGGTAGCCATCATTTCAGCTACGTCCACAACTTTAGTTTTCTCTCGTATCCATTTGTTTGTCTTCTGATCTCTCAATGAAATGCCCAGCATTTTTCTCTTCATGCCTCTCTGCGTAACTAACAACTTTTGCACAATTCGCTTCGTTAGGACTAGCGTTTCTGTGCCATATGTGAGAACAGGCAGGATGCATGAGTCAAATATTTTTTTCTTGAGATAATTGGGGTACTTTGGGGACTTCAAAATGTAAGAGAGTTTATTGAAAGCTGCCCAGGCAAGACCACGTCTTCTCTCTACTTCGGCCTCTTGATTCTCTTTCCCAAGTTTCATATTATGTCCTAGATAGACATAACTATCGACTCTTTCGACGGTCCTTCCATCTACCAAAATGGGAACGTTACGCGCCGTATTTATACAGTATTTTATTTTATATTTATTTGTTGGTAAATTCATATAATATATTACATAACATTGTTCACAAAATCTTTAAAATATAAATTAATGTATCCCAATTACGAATTTACACGGGAAATATTACAAATTTAATTCTTGGTACAAAAAGTATTAACAAATAAAACAAACTAAACTATGTTGATAGAGGAAATATATACAATAATTATACAGAAAACAAATAATAACAATTTGAGTAAGTAAAATAAGTAGAAAAATCAATATTAGTATTCTTAAATAAATCCCATAATACGACCCAAGTATACAAATATTATTAAAATAGAGATTATTTTTGATTTGTGGGTAAGTTGAATGTCTATATTGATAATAAAAAGAAGTATCGCTAAACTTAATACGATTTTTAGATAATTTCTAATAAGAAATTTACTACTTAATCTAGTGTCTTTTTAAAAACCGCTAATAATGAGACCCAAAATCCTACAAAAGGAAAATCTAAGTCATTTGAAAATGATACGCAACATATCTATATATAGTAAATGATATATTTGTCATATCAAAAATATTGACAGAGAAAAATTTCAATCGAATTTTCCGAACTGTAGGACAATGCTATAAAGTTTACATTGAATCAACTCAATAGATTGCAATAAATTGATAAATTCAATTTTAAATTAAAATATTCAAATTATAAAAAATAAAAAAAAATGTGTACGTATATTTTCCCATGCTTCACGAGGACTTCCACGGACTGAATAATAAATTTTTGATGGAAAATTGTATCGCATTCTCATTGAAATTAAATTTCAAGTATTTTGTTGTGTTCATTGTATTCATAAAACCGCATTTTGAACAGTTGAACTTTTCGAATCGGAAATTTAAAAATGTGATTTGTTGGTGCTAAACTGAAATGATGAAAAGCAGCAGCTTTGGAAAAAAACACTTTGAGTTGGTACCTACCTACACTCAGCCAAAATTAGCATTTATTTTTTACTCCTCGCCACCCCAATGGGATATAGTGGGGAGTTATGAAATAGCAAATTTTATAGGTTGTTTTTATTGCAGATTTTCATCTAGTAAAATGCTGTGATTGTATTCTGAAACATTCATCTCAATGTACATATATATGTTTGTGTATGCTGTGTACTATGAGTGGTCCTAATAAGTGGAATTCACTGCCTCTAGATGTCCGCAGTGCTCAAAGCAAGAGCACTTTCGCTAAAGGACTAAAAAAAGCTTTGTTTCAGAGAGCAACACAACATTAAACTATCAGCGCTCATGGTATGATCTCGAATCATTAAACGGCTCTATACAAAAAACTTATTATGCATACATACATAGATAACATCACGTCATGTCCCTTCCGGGGTAGGCAGAGAGAACCGAACGCCACATTTTTCTATCCTGGCACGCATCTCTCGCCTCGTCCACATTCATGCATCGTCTCATACATGTTCGTCTATTGCTCACACTTCTAACATTTCCGTCTTTCAAAATTTCGTTTACATGGTCGTGCCATCCCTTTCTTGGGCGTCCCCGACCTCTCATTCCATTCCTTTCCGCTCTGTATATTATCTTCGTCAGGCGCTCCTCATTCATTCTCCCCATGTGACCAAACCATCTCAATGTGTTCACTTTCATTCTAGTAATGACATCTTTCTTCATCTTACATTTTTTAGTTATGTCCTCATTTCTTACCCGGTCATACATCGTTCTATTACAAATCCTTCTTAACGATCTCATTTTAACTGTATTTATTCTACTTTCATGCGTCTCCTGCCATGTCCAGGTTTCACTTGCATACGTCAAGGTTGGCACTACGACGGCGTTATGAATGGCACATCACTTATGCATAATATGCACATCACTTTTATGAAATTAAATTGAAGAATTATCAAGTTTTCATAATAAAATATTTAAATAAAAATATGAAAATTTTACATACATAATCCGAACACTTTTCGGAGTGACTTGGTAGTGAAGGGTATAGCGTTGGTCACAACCCACTTGCTTTTATTTACAAAAGGATTTTAGAGATTGCATAAATTTACCAAGAGTGAATATTTTTTTTTTTAAATTTGATGTTTGAATTCTACGATTCAATTTACATTTAAAGAAATACAGAAAAAACAAAGGATTCTTTGTCATCACATATTAAGAGATCTGCTTTTCCAAGAGATTTTTTATTTTCTTTTTACCCCCGTTTTTTAATTGGTTTGAATTTATTTATTTCTCATTTTACAAAATAACTTACATTAATTAAATGAAAGAATTACATTAATTTTATACAAATTGCCAAATATTTTCTTCAAAAAAAAAAAATGTAGCAAATTAACTTCAGAGATTTAACGTTGGTCGGGTTGCTTGGAAGAAATTGCCTTATGTTTTAGGACAGCTACTTTGGGAGTAGGTAATCCTTTTTCGCTAGAGTGACCAGATAAGAATAATTACTGGCGCTCAATATCTAATACAAATACATAGCCATTACAAATACATAGGACAGCATATTAGGACTTGCAATTGATTTACAAGGAATTATAATATACCTATATGTTATACGATTTTAAAGTCTGTCATAAGAAGTTCTGTCATTGTCATGGTGCCTTACTATTGGTTGATTCCCATTAAGTTTATTTTTTTACAGATATCTTAGTAACACATTTAGTGCTTAACATTTGAAAAGATCTGAAATCGATGACAGTCCACGAGTTTGAATCTTCTATTCACATTCGTCTATTTCTCTTTTTGCACTATGGTGCCGAGATTGCTAATTCAGAAGGCACCATGAGCTACTTTTCGTGCAATGCATTTTTTTGTCGCTCATTTAGCGTTCTGTGAAGGGGCCGTTTACAGTACCCATATGCAGAGCGGGTGATGGTGGATGTAGCGAATATAATAATATAGTAGGTATATTATAAAACATCATATCATTATCACAACAGACCACTTTTGTCCATTTATGGACAAAATTCGCCTCCCCATGAGACCTCCACAACTCTCTATCCTGGGCAGACCGCAATAACCGCCTCGAGCCACTAGTCCTGTATCGTCGGTACACCTTGTTTGAGGTCCTACATCACTTTTTCCACCGGTTCTAGGTCACTATTCCAGCACTTTTACATATTGTCCATCTGAAGTCGACTAGAGTCATATTACGCGTGTAGAAATATAGGTATATGTGGATGTGAAAATGTGAATGTATAATAATATGTATGAATAAATAATACATATTATAGGTATGCCTTTTGTCTGATTGTAACTTCCACGTCTATAAATATTTATTATCGCGAACGTAAATAAAATCAGTAGGTATTCAAATTTTATTGTGTGTATTCAAAATATATGTGAAGCTATCGACGATCGTACCTACAGCACAATCCCAAGAGATTTGGTATATGGTGTGGTGTGTGTCAGATTATTATTAAGCCGATATATTTTACTATACAAAATATAAAATAAATTGGACACTCTGAACCTCGTATCTAACAATTCATTTTGAATTTGATATGAAACAATGACACGGCGCGCGGCGTTGGGATTTCCTGTGATGTTTCAGTTTTAATTTAAAACAAGTGCTGTCAAGTAATTATTTGTAAAATTATTCAAACAGTAAATGCTATTTGTCATTATTATCAACTTATTTTCATTTTAAATACTTATCAGCGAAAACGAATGTGAAATCAGCACTAACAATGTATACTTTTTTGCTTAAAAGGTTGACAATCTCTACATTTGTATTGAAAATGACAATCTCTGAAAGCATAATAAGTAGATGGAAAATGGCACTAGCGTCAATACAGATGTAGCGGATATCCGTAGGTATTATATACTCTTTGGTAGCGGACGGAACGGATGGATTTTAGAATTCTTTGTATAGGAATTCATACAAGTGCGTCCACTAATCGGCAGCGGACGGAGCACGCGCATCGCCGTTGCTAGGAGAAGCAACGGCGATCGGATGGAGTTCTATGACATCTAAAGATATTAAAGAACTCCATATATTAATTATATCCATGATATGGGTAATCACTAGGGTTTTGATTTCGCCAATTGAACCTGACTTGCCCCCCAGATCTGTCAATTTTGTATGTGCATTTTCTTTGGCGATATTATATCGCCTTTTTAAGGAAAATTGGCATTTAAATTTTTTAAACTATATTTAAATAAACCACTATAATATAACTTCGAATATTTGGGTACTAGTTGTTTTTTACTTAACAATCACGCGAAAACGGCTGAAAGATTTTGGATGAAATTTGGTATTAAGATAGATTGGTATATCCTGTAAAAGGCTATATAATTTTTAAATTCATTCTAATTAATTTTCATTGAATAAAACAATGTACGAGCCGAGCATGCGATTACGAAGAATCATTTGTGTATTTGCATTTTAAATTGTCAACAAATCAACATGCCAAAATCACCTTTTCTATACACCATATTGCAGAACAAAATACGCAGAGAATAATTATGTAAACAGATGTTCAAACTATTACAACAGTCTTGACCCCCAACCGGATATATTATTTAACTCCACACAGACATCGAAGAAACACCGCCAATTACGCGCAGTTATTAGTAATATTACTGGTTAAAAATCGAACCTATCTTCCTTAAACCTGCATCCCTTCCTTATCAACGCTTTCCTATATCCATTACCTTTCCCTTTCCCCCGCATATACTCACCATCATACAATAACTCAACTATCCAAAATCAATAATATATTATAATGTAACTATGTGAAACTTCATGATTGGCTTATTTTTTTGTATAATTATTTACAATTAAGCATTAAAAATGTATAGCTGTTAAGCTTCCAAACAAATAAAAATAAATTAAAATTACAAATTACTTTGTTTACACCACTAGTGAGTATTTAGATATAGTTAACTAGTTGCGGAGCTGACCCGCTCCCTCATCAGAACAAACTAATACTAAAACTTAAAACTATGTAACGAACGTGTGTAGTGTTATTGCAGTTAGGGGGAGGAGTTATAAGTGCGTGTGGGTGGTAGTGGAAAGATATTGAACAGGGGCGTCCGGTTTAAATTTATTTGATTATTAATTATTGCACACTACACACGTTCGTTACATAGTTTTAAGTTTTAGTATTAGTTTGTTCTGATGAGGGAGCGGGTCAGCTCCGCAACTAGTTAACTATATCTAAATACTCACTAGTGGTGTAAACAAAGTAATTTGTAATTTTAATTTATTAGTTAAAATGTGCCACAAAAGTATAGCTGCGACGTATAAAAATAAAAAATAAATAAAAATGACAGTTGTGTCGGCAATCCGATTGGTGCGCCTCTGTGGACGCACTACTACAAACAAATCCATAAATACAGTATGGTACAGGTAAATAATTTGTTATAAAGAATATGAGAACATCTTGGTCTGTGTGATTGTATTAGTTAAATTAGGTATTTTCAACTTGATGTTCAGAGAAAATTTTCTTTGTTCTCACAAAAAACATCGATCGTCACAAATTTTCAGGATTATCCATAGTCTAAATGTGCTGTGATGAGTATTACCTTAACAATGAACGGAGAAACTTAAGAAGGGCCAAAGTTTTAAGTGAATGCATCTGTTAAGTTAGAATAAATTAAGACATCTCTTTAAAGCTTTAGAAGACATCTCTTTAGTTTCGAGAAATCGGGACGAGGTTTACTGGAATTAATATTGGTTTCTAAAAATAATATCAAATAACATTAAAATTTTCCCCTTTTCAATATAATCTGGGATCTGTTTCTGCAGAAATTTACTCCTGGTTCAGGGAAGAAGATGGTTCAGGGAGGTCTTGGTATTGCGGTTGGTCACTGATCCTCTGGTATTTTGCGCATTTCTACTTTGTGTAGCCTTTTGGGAATCACCATTTTCATCTGCTCACTCCAGAAGTGCCTTTTTGTTTGGTCCACCTTACGATGTTCTATCCATCGTAGGTTCTGCCCCCCTAGACAACATGCCATTTAAGCTAAGCGTTATATCGCCAAGCGATAGTAAATGTATGGAATTGGTGGCTATGACATCACGTGACAGCCACCAATTTCATACATTTCTATCGCTTAGCGATATAACGCTTAGCTTTAATGACATGTTGTCTAGGGGGGCAGGTATCGTCCTATTGATGATATCACTATAGTTATCAGTTAGTGCTTTGACCTCATCATGTTCGTCCTTGTTCCAATATAGGTCATTAGGGTCTGATTCTTATTTCCAAACATAGTTTTTTTTTTCATTTTTCTTCTTGACCTTATTACTGAAGAAGGGGACTACACTCAATAACTTGCCGAATGATCCGTTTCCGTGGAGGAAGATCTTGGAGAGTCGAAGGGTTTTGATTAGAGAAGATTCAAAAACGAACTCAATAAGGTCATTCAAAGAGTCGGGGAGTACCCTCTGGTTCATTAACCCAACACGCTAATTATTTTCATAAAATAAATAATGTTGTTACTCTATATACCTTCACTATTTCCCAAATCGGTGCCTAATTGAAGATGCAATAAGTTTTTCAAACGAATCTCTAATTTTCTCAAGTAGTGGTTTTCCTTAATGGGTATGAACTTGCGATTGAATTAATTTAAATTGGAAATTACTTTTGTTAAACGGAAATCGGAAACGACTCTACTAACGGTATAATTGAGACAAATCGATTTATATAAAGTTTTGAAAACAAGCCAGGTGTCAAATTTAGTTAATTTGAAATCGCTTTATCGCCATTGAGCCGGATTCAATTTGAATAGGTAGCATTGTGATATAAAGATTTGTTTCCTGGTAGACTAGTTAAGTGAACCCTGATTCAAATTTGCCGACGACCTGTTTCATTTACATAAGCTGATTTATTTTCTTCTTCTTCCTCTGGTGCCCTGTCAGGCACCTCCGACGTTGGAGATCACTCTGGTGAATCCATCTCTGTCCTGTACTGCCCGAAATATATACTCTACAGTTCTGAAGTCCGTCCATTTCCTTCCAATATTACACAGCCAGGACATCTGTCTTCGTACAGTCCCTCGGTGACCGATCTTGCCCTTCGCTATTTACTGAAGCAAGTGGTATTTTTCTCCCTCGTGATGGATATGTGATCTCGCAGAACTTTAACTTAGACAAGAGTGACCTGGTTGTTCTGGCTTGACTTAAGATTTCTGGTTTTGTAACCAGATCTGCCCAAGGGATATTGATTATTCTGTTATTCAACCATAACTCAATAGCTTCCAACCTGTTCATGGTGTTAACCTTTGACGTCCAAGTCTAACAACACATAACATTTCATTATCCTGTCTTAATCAACTTAGTAGCCCTGTAGATTAAGTGTTTTATTCTATGAATCTTGAAGGTCTAGCATATTTATTCCGTTTTCTAATGTACCTATAGTATAGTTTAAAGTATAGTACATTACTTATCTACAACTATTCCCATAAGTGTCAAATTAAATTTATCTTGTACGTTTCAAAAAATTCTATATATTATTTCGTTTATACATATTTTTCCTAAAGTCTTACATATCTACTATGTTTCCTTAAAGTCTTGTATCTTATCTATTACGTTTCTTTTAAATCTAGTATCTTATCTTTTAGTTGTCCTTAAAGTCTAGTGTATTATCTACTACATGCCCTTAAAGTCTAGTGTATTATCTACTACATGCCCTTAAAGTCTAGTGTATTATCTACTACATGCCCTTAAAGTCTAGTGTATTATCTACTACATGCCCTTAAAGTCTAGTGTATTATCTACTACATGCCCTTAAAGTCTAGTGTATTATCTACTACATGCCCTTAAAGTCTAGTGTATTATCTACTACATGCCCTTAAAGTCTAGTGTATTATCTACTACATGCCCTTAAAGTCTAGTGTATTATCTACTACATGCCCTTAAAGTCTAGTGTATTATCTACTACATGCCCTTAAAGTCTAGTGTATTATCTACTACATGCCCTTAAAGTCTAGTGTATTATCTACTACATGCCCTTAAAGTCTAGTGTATTATCTACGACATGCCCTTAAAGTCTAGTGTATTATCTACTACATGCCCTTAAAGTCTAGTGTATTATCTACTACATGCCCTTAAAGTCTAGTGTATTATCTACTACATGCCCTTAAAGTCTAGTATCATATACAGTACGTTTCCTTGAAGTCTATTATATTATATACTACGTTTCTGTAAAGTCTAGTACCTTATATCCTCAATCCGTATGTATCTGAAATCAATAATATATATGTTATATGTTTTATATGTGTTTCGTCAGTATTTTTGTTTCGAATACTGGTGTTATCATTAAATGATGTTTACACCTATAAATCACACCGCATAGAAATATCTTCATGTAACCTACTACATAAATTATTTATGGAGTTCATCACAAAATACACAGGATTTATTGAAATATGTTGACAGGCCAATTTTCATCAGGCAACTGATGTATGATAATATTTTTTGAATTCGTAAAAATTACATTTCCATCCATTTCTCAATGCATGGTTTGAATTAATTTGAAGACTCATTTTGTAAAAGACATGCATCATGACATGGCATGTCCATCGGGGCTACGCAGAGTAAACTAAACGCAGCATTTTTGTATTTTTTATTGATTTACATTCATGTACCGTCTCTTACATGATCTCTGTTGTTCAATCATCTTACATTACGCTCTATTAAAATGTCTTTTACGTGGTACTGCTATATATTTCTTCGACGAACTCAACTTCTTCTGTCAGCTTTATGTTGATAATTAAAAATTCAGCTATAATATCGGTAAATATAAAACTTATGACCTTTTGTGCAACCGGTTTTAATCTTTATTTTAGAAAATATTTGGTATGATGCTGTATCCTCGAAAGACGAGTGCTGCGTAAAATCCTGGGATTCACAAATGATGGACAAACATTGAGGATTATACTTAATGATGATTATGAATTATATAAATGCGCCGGGCATGTTCAGAGAATGCCATCATCCCGGGTATCAAAAAGAGTCTTAGAGGGACACCCAGGTGGCAAAAGAAAGGTCGGGAAACCGCGGCTGCGACGGGAAGATGATATTGTGTATGACGCGTTACAAGGAAGGTTACAGCAAGTGACAGGAGAGGTTGGAGGAGGATGTTGCTGGATGCCAAGGGGAGATGACCCATTGAAAAAGGTAAAATGTTGATTAATTTGAAAACCTGTAAATATGACAATTATTATAAAAATGTAATATCAATGGAAATGGGCATAAGCCTTAAAGTTGTGTATTATTGTACCGCTAACCTCACTCATTGCATTATGTGATGTTACGTATTTATGATAATATAATCTATACACTAGATACATACAACATAGTGTTGTTCACTATTCAATGTTCAGATTTTATAGGCACATTTTATTGTATGTTGTATCAATAAAGTCTTTGAACAAGAGCGGAATAAGCAGAGTAGTTTCCGGCTTAAGATGAATATATGCCGTTCGTTCGGTGCATTCGCAGAGGAAATATCAGGAATACTTGGAGACGGAAAGAGTTTCTGTAGAATCGGAGAATTTTATGTTCCCTCATAACCGGGATATAGAAACTATAGTGTTGTCTTTTGGCCACGGATGGCGGCATATGGCGTATTATGGCTTATTGTCAATCCATCAGTTTACGATGGCATTAAGGTTTATCACCGAACCAAACCGAAGCATAAAAGGAGATATATTATTACTCGCAAAGTGTAACTTCTTTTCATAAAGTAATTTGATATTTTTCCTCGTAATAAAATAATTAATAGCTAGCCCCAGGTAGACTAAAAATATCAGCAAAAAAATTTTAAAACAGAAACTATGATTGTGTACATAAATAAATTACAGTTTAATTATGAGCAATAAAAGTCTTCTCATCTCAACATCCCGAGTTTATTTTGAATCAATTATAATTCTTCGTAAACAGTTTTCTTGATTAAAAACTTGAATAACTTTAAATATTTTATTTCTTTGAAAAACAACATGAAGTACGCTGAAATAATCCTAGAAGATTCTTTTGATTTTCATGATATCTATTGTGGTAAATAGGAGGAAAGCGTTTTGAGACATGCACTCAAAATATTCAACATCCTGTGTACTTTAAGGATAGCTGTGTATCTAATAGAATTTTTACTCTTCACAAACCAAAGGGGATATATTGGGGATTTCAATGATTTCGAAATTTTTAAAGCTATATTTTTATTGAAGATTATCAACTAGTATCATGCTGAGATTGTATTCTGAATGTTTCATCACAATACATCTGTGTGTGTGCTGCTTGCTGTGTGCTATATACAGTGTGTTTATTTTACTTTATCAATTATAGACTAAAGTACTTATTCCATTGTTTTCAAATTTTTCAAACATGTATATCTTATACTCGCTTAGACCCCATTAGATTTAGTGCTTCTTAATTTTTGTAAACGTCAAATATTTTAAAGTGTTCCGTAACTTAGGAAAGTTAAAATTTGGAATTTTAATTTTCTAATATTGGTAAAAATACACATCACTTTCATAAATTTTTATTTTCTAATTGGTAAGAAGACTTTCATATTGCATTGAATAATTATCAATTTTCATATTAAAATATTTAAATAAAAAAAAATTGAACAAACTCATTTCAATCTCATTAGAAAATGCTGAAAATTTTCCATACAAAATTTGAATACTTTATGGAGTGACTTTAGCATTGGCCACAACCCACTCGTTTTTCAATATTCGAATATGTCATGTAAATAACTAATAGAGAACAAAAAAAAAAAACTGTACAAAATTCACCTTATAATCTAGTTGACATATAAGAATAAAGCCTCTTTTCTTGATCGTGTTACAAGTCTTACCTAAAAAAGACCAAGTGCACCGAGAATATAAAGTGGACATTTTATAAAAATCCAAAACAATAAAGCTCCTGATGATGACACGTTGTGCCTGTCCGAAACATTCGTACAGTATAGTGTATTTCTTAGTAACACAACGCGGGTTATTTATTGCTCTAGAAAATTACGCTTCACACATGCATTTGAGATGGTATGATATATATTGCACTGAAGGGAATTGATTTAAAATGAAAAACTCCATAATGCAAAGCTGCTTGGTAGATAACAAATATTTTATAATTTCGAAACATCTCAACAAAGATTCCGGAAAAAAACATTATTTCATTAACAAGGAAATCAACGTAGACCACCC
Organism: Molanna angustata; assembly: GCA_963576475.1. Taxonomy (NCBI): domain Eukaryota; kingdom Metazoa; phylum Arthropoda; class Insecta; order Trichoptera; family Molannidae; genus Molanna; species Molanna angustata. The sequence goes on from OY754974.1 coordinate 31,047,224, forward strand.
AAGACTCAAACCATTTGTTTAGTATGTTAGATTATATAATTTTCAATAGATGTCATTTGCGTGAAGTGGTCAAGCGGATAGATTTCCTCCATAGAGTTTTTAAAATATTTTTTTATATGGAATTTCTCCTTCCGCCCAGGATAGTCCACCTTCCTAGGTAAAATGATCTAATACCCGATGAAGAAGAAGAAGAAAAATGTGAAATCCAAAAACCATGCAAGACCTGTGAATAGATGAAAGGACAGTAGGACCTTCTTTTCCCAGGATACTCCACCTTCATAGGTAAAATGACATCAGAATGATATCAGAATCCATAGTAACATATGCAAACAAAATCAGAATGAACAATGTTTAAGTGTAGATTGTAGTATTTTACAGATAAATAAATCAGTGAAATATTTAGGAATTACAATAGACCAAGAATTAAAGTGGAAAGAACATTTGAACCAACTTGTAAAAAGAGTAAGAAAACTGATTTATATATTTGTGCGACTTCGTAATATACTGCAAGTAAAAATAATAAAGACAGTGTACTATGGTCTTGTACAATCTCTTTTACAATATGGTATTATTGGTTGGGGTGGAACATATAAGACTAACTTAAAATCACTAAAAATAACACAAAAATTAATAATTAAGGTCATTCTCAAAAAACCTAGAAATTTTCCTACAAAACAATTATTTGATATATTCCAAGTACCTGATTTAGATAATTTATATAAAAATATTGCTTTACAACAAATACATAAAGATACCTTTGGAAAGCGGGCTGAAAATCTAGTGAGTACACAGAGACGGCATCTCATAGGAAATATGATGATACCGAAATGTAATAAGACGCATGCCCAACATCACTATAAATACCTGGGTATACAATATTTTAATAAACTACCTGCCATTATTAAAAAAACACAAAAATTTTATGACTTTAAAAGAAAAATCAAATCTTTAAAATAACAATAAATTTTTATCTATTCCTTTTTCATATTCACTATGTGTATATGTATGTGTGTGTATGTATGTATGTGTATGTGTGTATACGTGTGTATGTTTGTATGTGTATGTAGATGTGTGTATGTATGTATATGTATGTATGTGTGTGTAGGTGTATGTGTGTATGTATGTATGTATGTGTGTGTATATGTATATATGTGTATGTGTGTATGTATGTATATGTATGTGTGTATGTGTATGTGTGTATGTACATATATATGTATGTATGTGTATATATGTATATGTGTATATATGTATATGTGTGTATATGTATGTATGTGTATATGTATGTGTGAACATGTGTGTATAAGTATGCGTATATTATATGTGTGTATGTTGTATATGTGTATGTATGTATGTGTATGTGTATATGTGTATTTGTATATGTGTATTTGTATATGTGAATTTTCATTTTTTTCTCCTTTTTGGATAAATTATGGTTTTTATTATATATTCACTAAAAAAAACAAAAATAAACTTTAATCATCTGTATGTATAAGCTGTAAGTTGAACTTGATTTACAATTTATTAAATGATTCTATTATTATAATTAAAATGTATGTAATATGTTAAATGTAGACATGTTATTTGCTCCTGTCCCAAGCACAAGTTTTTAACTTTTTTGGGACAGTACCTATTGAAAAAAAAAATTGTATTAATTTAAATATTTGTACTATGTGTATGTTCATATTATGATACTCAATAAAAAAAAAAAAAAAAAAAAAAAAAAAAAAAAAAAAAAAAAAAAAAAAAAAATGACCAAATACACGAAGAAGAAGAATAAAAGAAAAAAGTTTAAATCCAGAAACCTGCGAAGAGATGGAAGGAAAATTAGACCTTCTCCTAGGTTAGTCCACCTTCATAGGTAAAATGACCTAATACCCGATGAAGAAGAAGAAAAATGTTTTTAATCCAGAAACTATCCCGGGCATTCGCTCGACAATTTACCAAAGTTTCATTGCAATCGGGTGAATGGTTTAGGAGCGCATAGCATTCATTATTTTAAGATATTGTGTGCTTCCTTTGTATTTTTGTGTAAATTTGAATATTTTATTGTTTTTTTGGTGTTTTTATATATTTCATACTGTGTAAAGTTTTTATTTTTCCAACTTGTTTATAAGTTATTCTAGATGTAAGAAAGTGCATTTATTTTTTTCTTCTAAATAAAATATACATACATATGTACATAGATGCATGATACATACAAACATTGATATTTATAATATTATAGATATTAGTGCAGATGGGTAACATATAATAGCAATTTCAATCCACAATAACAGAAGCATTTGTTTATTTCAAGGATTGTTTAAAGATCTTCATGTTGTACTTGATTCAAGGTTATAATTTTAATGTTAAATGCTCGTAACAATAATTTAATGACTATTGGAAATCAATAATGTTTAAAGAAGCAGTACACAGTGTAAGCAAAGAAGATGTATAGGGTCGGGAAGGGGATGAATTGTAAGGGAAGAAGATGTATTCCTGGTCTTCTTCTGTGCGGGTACTACTACCCACACGTCAAGTACAAGAAACAAGATTGAAAACATTACTAGTGTTACCTTTACTCTTAATATTTAAATTCTAAGGTAGGTACAGCAGAAGGATGTCCGGTAGCTCAGCAATAGAACAATCTGCTCTTAAGATCTTTCAGGGTTGTAAATATGTGAGTAGGTTGTGAATTGAATACGCCGAGTGTGGTGTCATTGAGAATAAAATATATTGGTCAATATTCAAAGCATTAACATAAAGAAATTGGCAAGAGTGTACAAAAAAATAGAACATTATAAAATTCAGTTCAACCACCAGTTTACAAATATTTATATACTACATCCTTATTTTTAGTAGAATTACAATTGTGTGATAAAAGTAGAATCTCCCTGTGTTATATTATCGGAAGTGGAATAGAATTTTGATAAAACTTAAAGAAATGTCCATTGCATGGATTTTTGTTCAAAATGTATTTGTACACAAAACTAAAACTTTTGCTGGTTTTATCAGGTTTACTGCAACATATGTACAAGGGGAGTTTTTATGTGAGTTTGGTAAACTTATATCCAGGTGCATGCAAAGATATAAGCACTATTTAGAGAATATATACCTTTATAGTATATTCTCTCACAGATAATATGTTTTTTGTGACTTGGATGCTTTCACAAGTTTAAAACTCAAATTGAAATAATGCTTCAAAACGAGAGCTGACATCTTCATGAAACAACAAAAATAAAATTTTTAAATCCATTTGAGAGATTTTCTCGAATAATTTCAAAGAATTCATCTTGTAGTTGTATAAGAATATAAGTACGCAAAATTGAACTAAATGATATATTAGGACATAAAAATATAATTAAGATACTGTAAAATGGAATTAAAATACAAAAAATCAAATTGTATTAAGATACCGAAAATGGAATGAAGATACTGAAAATGGAATTAAGATACTGAACAAGGAATAAAGATACCGAGCAAGACATTTAGATACTGAAAATGAAATTAACGTACTAAAAATGGAATTAGGATACTAAAAATGGAATTCAAATACTGAAAATGGAATTCAAATATGAGTTCATAAAATGGAATTATGATTGGTACTGAAAATTCGAAATAGTCGAAAAGGAATTTGAAAAGTCGCTTTTTAGATTTTATTTGAAGCACAACAGATCCGTGTATCTCCACACACCAGTATCATCTCACCTAAAAAGGTTGTGACTGCCATACGTTGCATAATATTCATTTATTTTATTAACGGCGCTTGCCATTTACATAAAGTTTTCACAAAAGATACAAATTATTGTACATTATAATGTGAGAAAATACATACATAAAAAAACAGACATACCAAATCTATAAACAACGAAAATAAAAGCAAAAACACGAGATAAATCTATATCTTACATAATATACAAATTAAAAAAAATACATTAAAAGAAAATTAAAATTTAGATCTGCATACTAACAATACATACGTGAGTATTCACAATATGTGAGACTCTAACAATATATACCTACGTGAGTCTGGTCCAACCGACGAAATCAAAACCCTCACGATTACCCATATCATGGATATAATTATTATACGAAGTTCTACAATACCCCGTATTCAATAACTATTGGAACTAAATTAGGAATGTTCTAAAATTGTAGATTTTAGAATTACGGTCTTATTTCAGCGTTATAAAATAATAACTTGGACTACATGGAATAAAAACGCACCAATTTTGGCCGGAACGTTCTTAAAAAGTTACTGAATCAGACGTATTGTGAATAATTATGAAAATTATGAAATTTTTATCATTTTCATAAATATTCAAAATACGTATAATTCAGTAACTTTTTAAAAACGTTCCGGCCAATATAGGTACGTTCCTATTCCATTTAGTCCAAGTTGATATTTTATAACGCTGAAATAAGACAGTAAATCTAAAATCTACAATTTTAGTATGTTCCTTTTTTAGATACAATATAGTTACTGAATAAGGGGTAATGTCTTTAGATGTCATAGAACTCCATATAATAATTATATCCATGATATGGGTAATCACGCGGGTTTTGATTTCGCCGATTAAACCAGACTTGCCCTCCAGGTGTTATTCGATCGATTTCGAAACTTGGAAAAGGATGTCTTCTTTTTTTTACTTGTTGAATATTTTATAATGACTATCGCTCTTCTATATAGGTATTACTTATATTTGTATTGTCATGAATTGTATTGTAATTGTATATGATAGGTACATACGGATGCTATCTGTTACAAAATGTTTTTTTCGTGTCAAGTGTCCTTACAATAATTAAACAAACGATACACTTCGAAACAGCTAGAACAGGCTGTACCATAATTAATCTATTAAAAGTATCGGTGTTATTGAGAAAGCAAAAACATTTCTCGAGAAATAATATTGTTCCTAAAAGTTGTCTTAGTTTTTGAGAACGAACTCATTACTGAGTCAAGAGGCTCATTCATTAGTCTGGTAGATATTGGATGGGCCTTGGAAGTTAGAAAGACAGACATGGCTTTGCAGAATATTCCGAACAGAGAGAACATGATATCAGTGAATGGTTAAAGAAATTATACCACCCTAATGAATATTGTATTTTGTTATTTTCAATTAATAATTATTTTTTTAAATTATATTTTGAAGTACGAGTACAGAAGACCCATAGATTCAAAAGATTTTAGTTTATGTAAATATTGATCTAGTCACCGAAAATATGAACAGTACCTACATAATAATTATTATACATCCTATAATAGAGTGAGAGTCAGTGTTAGATCAGAATTATGTCATAGTAAAAAGTCTATCTATAATTACGTCATAGTAGATTTGTGTGTGTGTGTGTGTGTGTGTGTGTGTGTGTGTGTGTGTGCTGCGTGCTATGTGCTATGTACGGCGTGTTTATTTCACTTAATCGATTATAGACTAAAGTCTCGAATTTTGAAAATTTGTATATCTAATACTCATTTAGACCCCATTAGATTTTGAAGGTTATCTGAATAGTGCTTCTCAATTTTTTTAACTGTCAAATATTTCAAAGCGACCCCAAGCTCAGAAAACTAATTATTTGAAATATTTATTTTCAAATTGGTAAAAAGGCATTCATAAAATGATATTGAACATCAAGTTTTCATAATAAAATATTTAAATAAAAAAATATTGAACAAACTCTTTTCATAAAAATGTTGAAAAATTTCCATACAAAATTTGAATACTATATGGAGAGACTTGGTAGTGAGGAGTATAGCGTTGGCCACAACCCACTCGTTTTGGATTACAAATACATACACACCAGGTAACAAATTGGGTAATATGAACCCTGGGAAGTGATGGCTTGCGAAGATAACAGCCTTCAATGTGTTGAAAACTGCTATTGTAACACAGTCTGTTATAGTATAAAGCATGATTGAAGCGAGAAATCTGTCGGAGGCTTCCATCATCCAAGTGTCTGTAAATGGAAGACATAATTTATAATTATCTTTATATATTAAAAAAAATCGCTATAGTTAAAGTGTTAAATAGCAGTTATCAGCACTTCGAAGGCTGTTTATTTATTTTATTTTTTTATTTATTATATAAAATACAATTTTTCCTTAAATCTAGTAACAAATTTTTTTTTTAATGCATTATAATATATTTAACTTAGGTTACATAATAGTTACCAGATATTTTACTATTGTCATAAACTGCCTCACTAGGTAAAACCTGTTCTGAGACAGTGTATAGATGTCTTATTAGTTTTCAGTTTTGGTTATTAACTATGGGAGTATTTTATGAGTTCAGGTGATTAATTTATTTTTAATATAGTCTCTGCCCTTTTTTTTAATCCAATTTTTAATGTCTCGCTTAAATATATTTCCAAGTTACTGTTTTGTCTAAGTGTTAAAGGTAGTTCGTTGTATAATTTGACTCCAAAATACAGGAAATTTCTTTGTCCAAAAGTTGTCTTGAGTCTAGGTATTAGGAGTTTAGCCTGTTCGGTCTGTCTAGTTGGTCTAGATGTTTGCGTAGAGTCAAGTTTGTCTATGTTTTTATATATGTATGTACAAGCGTTCTTTGCATATAATTGCTGTTATCTCCGAAAGCCACCACTGCTCAGGGTTCAATTTATCCAATCGTTGTAACCTGGACCATAAAGGTCAATATGCTTAACCGTCTAGATGCCTTTGAAGTGTGGCTGCATCGCCGCATGCTGAAAATTTTCTGGGTCGATAAAGTATCAAATTTGGAGGTACTCATGAGAGCAAATGTCGAGCGCGAGCTGGGTGACACAATAAAGCTTCGAAAAATATCAGATTTGGGTCACATTTTGCGAGCTGAAAACGCCTCAGAATAGGAAGACGTCAGACGTCATGGCTTCACAACATTCGTGAGTGGACCGGCATCAGAGACATCTGCGAATTTTTCCGTACGGCGGTGGATAGAGATGCCTTCTCAGCAGTGATCGCCAAGGTCGGGAAGGACCTGATATGGCACGAAGAAGAACAAGAATCGTTGTTACCTGCTGTGGAATCTTTTACAGAAAAAAATCTGTCTTAATACTATGACGTTATTTGGCAGTAGATAGCTCTTGGCCTATAAGTTGAAAGCAATATTTTTTTTATTTCTATAAATGCTTATTACTATTAAGAAATGCAAAAGCAAAAATAATGTAAAAAGGCTTGTCAAGGAATGGCTATTGAGTTGTGGATTTATATATAATTAAGATCACAAACGATTTTACTTTTTTCTCATTTCATTTATTTTTATTATTTTAAATAGATAAATTTTAACTAAACTAGAATGACTTGAACTAGAATGTATGGATATCGTAGATATGTATCTATACCTATAAATCGAAAAACGAGATTGCGTATACGTTCCCAAGTCAATATTTACTGTAAATTTCATACTTACTTCCTTTCATCATTTAATCTGTGAAGCATCTGTGTTGTGACTATCGAAAATGTATGTTTTTTAGAGGAAAAGTATCTCTTCTGTGATAGGGAGGTATCGGTAGAAAGCGAAATATCTCGTATATCTATAATATCACTCCCAAGGAAAAATCGTTCACGTACTAGAGACGTGGCCTGTATAGGTAATAGACCAAATCCTATATTGTTGGGGTCACCATAACTTCCAAGAACCAATACGAAACGTAGGTATTGGTTTCAGGAAGTTTAACAATTCGATGCCCAAAACTCATCAGAGCCAAAACACAGCGTTTCAACTACGCCAATGTGACAATGAGATAACGCACGCTTTTGACTTACATCAGCATACTATTTGAGGACTGACTTTTCAAAAGGGCTCAAATCGATAGACACATATAAAAATATAGAAACAGATAAGAATATAGAAACAGATAAAAATATAGAAACAGATAAAAATATAGAAACAGATAAGAATATAGACACACATAAAAATATAGACACAGATAAAAATATAGAAACAGATAAAAATATAGAAACAGATAAGAATATAGAAACAGATAAAAATATAGAAACAGATAAAAATATAGAAACAGATAAGAATATAGACACACATAAAAATATAGAAACAGATAAAAATATAATTCAGTTAAAAATAATCAAAAAAGAATTAGACACACAAACGTTATAAATAAAATTAAAAATAATAATGATATTCACCCTATGAGTAGGAAAGAAACTGAAATATACATTAATAAACTAAAAATATTGATATTGAAAACTGAATTTATGATAAAAATAATAGAGTTAATTTTATTGCCATGATATTGCACATATAAAAGTACCTATAATATATTATATGCATTTCATCATCATCATCATCATCAGCCTGTGTTTGCCCACTGCAAGACATAGGCCTCCCCTCTCCTTCTCCACTCCTCCCGTTCCTGTGCGACTCCCATCCACTGTGGTCTAACAAATATTTTTATGTCGTCTATCCATCTGCTAGGTGGTCGCCCTTGTGGTTATCCTTGATGGATGTTTTGTTTTATGCATTTACCGCCAAATAATTATAAAAATGATTACTCAAATACGTTGGCCAATTCCGATTCAAATCTCTTTCTCTCTGTTAATGTTAAATAAATTAATATTATTTTCGCATACGTTAACACCAAAGTTCATATTCTCATCATCTGCGTATGACATGTGGATGATCAAACTCGGCCACAGTCCCGTAAATACATACGGGACTTATGGTAATATTGGCGTATGGAAACCCTATAATATATCCTCTATCAAACGTCAGACGAATGAAGACTGAAGGGAGATTAACATTTCATGCGGCCAGAACCGCACCTTCTTATTTATAACAAAAAAGCGTCCGAAGTTGTTAGAATCGCTGTTTTTCTATGAAGAATTCTCAACACGACTCGTTTATGAAAACACCCAATAGGTACCTACTAAATAAAGTCAGGTTTAATAAATTTATATATTTCGTGAGCAAATCCGCACGGAATCGATCTTGCTTTAAATATGATTTACAACAGGAGGTTATGGTAAAATGATAAATTAGACGAATAAACCAATATTTTTTATTTTATCATATGTTCATATCGTACGGCGATATCACATTAATCTGTTCATTAGACACACTTAATATAAATTGCACAATATAATTGTTTCACCCCCATATGCCCTAAGAGTACACTCGGACACGACATGGCTCGTAGTCTGCCTCTCCGCTCCACAGTCGCACTCGGGAGAATCCAGCCATCCGCATTTAAAAAATAAATCGGTACATCTGCCGTGGCCAGTGCGGATTATATTTAGTGCTGTCTATAATTTTCGGGGCTGGTCAAATCCAGGAGGTTTGTTCGTGTTACAGGGCAAACTGCGAGCCGCTGGGCCCGAGGCCTCCTCCCATCTAGATTTCCAGGTTTCGGAAACGTTGAACTCCTCATCGTACAGACTTTTCCCAGTTGTCAATGGGGGCCTGCGAGATTTCAGCCTGTTGTTGAGTAGAAGGTGTTCAAGGTCCGAGTTGGATGACATGAGTCCGAGTTGAACCCATGTTGGATGGGTTCTTGATTAACTTTTTGTATTCTCTGACTAGAGCACCCTGTCTACGGAGATCATGGGGGGGGGGGGGAAATGTAGGCTTAATATTTATAGCCAATGTGCTGGAGTAGATATTAGCGTACCCGAGATGATGCGTAAGGTGTTATTAAGTTGGACGTCGACTAGTCTCGTATGGGAGCTATTTAGCCAAACAGCAGAGGCATATTCTGCTGCAGAATGAACGAGGCTAAGCGCTGATATGCGTAAGGTCTCTGCTGTGAATCCCCATGTTGTCCCAGCCAGCTTATGTATAATATTATTTCGGGTTTTTATTTTGGCCGAAAGTTTATTCAAATGCTCCTTGAATGTGAGCGTTCGATCTAGGGTCATCCCCAGGCATTTGGGGAACTCACTATGATACAGGGACTGGCCATCGAAAGTCACGCTTAGTGTCCTATTGGCTGCTTTGTTGTTTAGATGAAAGCAGGTTATCTCCGTTTTGCTTGCATTTGGGAGAAGTCTCCAGTTCCGTTGATATTGACTAGTGTTTGAAGATCAGAAGTTAAGGTGGACTCTCCTATCTCGAAGCTACGGTCTTGATATGCAAGTGTCCATTCGTTTGCATAGCAAAATTTGCCAAATAGCCAAATAAACCAATAATTTTGAAACATATCAAACCTAATTTAAAAAAAAAATCAATGCAAAATAATAATCAATAATGTTGATATTTTGTATAAAGAACCATTCTGAGCCTGTTCCTTTGAAATGTAAAGTATATGGATGGGTGAATTATTTACAACTGAAGTTTGAAAGTTGCGTTGTTATTTTTTTAAATAGCTAACAAGTTACGTGTAGAAGCATATTTCCTTTAAATCCTTTCCATGCCATTGTCCCCTCACCGATGTATGAGAATTGTCACTTGTCAAAATAATTTTGGGTGACAATACCTAAGTGTCAAGAAAGAAATTAATCAGTACAAGTTTGAAGACCACTGCGTGTGGATGTGTGCACAGAAAAAATAATCAGTGAACCAGGAGTATAGAAGCATCGGTGAGATCGTCTAAAAATACAGTCCACTACCTACCATCTAATACCCATCACCTGATGTTTTCTACATTACGCATTCCCCAATTTTTTGAATTCTAGGCTTTATTCATTATATTGTTTGAAGGCAAATCTGTTCTCTTCACTGTCCAAATTATGAGTTCAATCTTATTTATATTAATAAAATTTATGAAGTACACATATAATTTTGTAGTAGAGGGTGTAGTAGTGGATTTAATCCACTAGTTTTAATCTTAAGAAAGGAATAATGGATGTGCGAAATTCGTTATATAGAAATATTTCAATTTCATCATTGAAAAGTTGACATAAAGTTGGTCACGTAGAAATTTTACAAGCCAAGTAATCTCGTTTAATATTTTGATATTATTTTAAAAACGAAACTAAATGAAATTTACAGTCGTGTCCACAAAGTCAACTATCCTCAGATATTGTAATAGATCATAAACGGAGAAAGTACCAGGGAAGGCACCAGGACATTTATTTAGGAGAAAAAACAATATTTAATATCCAGCATTTTATCATAGAGCATTAAGAATACTTTAGAGCAAGCGTGTAAACAAAATGGGGGTCTCCAGAAGCCTATACGTTGCAGCCAATGAAATTCCACCTAGTTATTGTCTTCCTGAAAGACCGGCCTAAATATGGAAATATTGTTGGGCCTTGAGATGCCAAGTGCAGTAGTTTTTCAAAACGGTTTCATTAAATCTAAATAAAGGTAGAAAAGCGGGAAGAATATTGTTTTTCGAATTAGTAGTATAACATAAAAGTTGAGCATACAACCAAAATACGAGGAGAACTGATCCCATCAGTCTGCGTAGAAAATGAGTTTAAATATAATCAGGGAAAAGAAAAGATAACTAAGAATACCTTGGATATTATAAAATGCCGGACTCGAGATCTTACATTTTGTTATATCTTGGTTAATGATCGAAGAAATTGAAATGTCTCTTGACATCGATTACTGGTCAAAGTGATAAAAAAGTAGATTTTTGAAGCATGTTTGATAGGTACCTTACACTTAGGCTGGAATTTCGTTAGTTATCTTGAGAAAAAAATAAGAAAAAGTTGAGGTACCTCACTGTAAGATTGTTTTAAGGAAAGATCTATCTTTCCTTGGCAACGGTATTTTGGATAACCTATAATGTACAGTAAGTTAAGATTAATCTTACCTTACTTTGAGTGTATCTTTTTGGCCATCGTCTGCGAGCGCCACTACTTTTAATTAATGGCAACTCTATTTTCTATGGTTCGTGTGAATCCATGTCGTACGATTTTGACATTTTGTTGTTTCGTTGTTTGGTCATAAAAGTTCGCGAGGTTATATTGCAATTTCTTCGTTTATTTTCGTAGGTATTTAGATAAATAAACACATAAAACAAAATAAACGTTGCCGGCTGGGCACAATTATTTGGAATCTGGTAAGTTAATTAAATACTTTTGTTATTTTATTACGTATTTACAGTATTTTCATATGAGTTATAAACATTGATTTATAATGTACAACGTACCTTATGAAAGCATTTATATTATAGTGGGAATCTGTATTCTTGCTATATCTACTAAAAAAGATTATTAATTTTGTTCATTATTGCTTTTATAAGATGTTGAATTTGACAATTCTGAAAAAAAAAACAACAATGAACAAGAGTTATAAAAAAACAAGATTTATATGAAATTACTTATCATAACCGTAAACTAGATAACTCCCATACATAATATAAAGCCTTTTACTATAATATCTTTGCACTTTTCACAATTTATATTTTACTGTACGCAAATTAGTACATTTTAACCAACAAAAATGATATTTTCAGAGAACTGTCATTCTGCTCTAGAAAAGTTGGAACAATGAAACATAGGTTATGGAATGAACACGAACAAACAAAAGTAGCCAGGGATAATGTTCGCCAAGAAAGCAGACCTTCAGGACGTCCTCCCAAAAGATAGAAGGATAGCTGGCATTCTACGTCACAGGAAGGAAACTGACACAGGACTTTAACGGGCTAACAGATCCAAAAAGAAGAAGAAGACTTATGGCGACAGTCGACGGTAGGTATTGGATTTTAGAATTATTCATAAAAATCTTGAGTACATAAAGTATGCTTTATAAAGGCGTTAACGACTAGTATAAGAAAATTTTGAGCGTACATGTTTACTTAAAAATAATCTTTTGAGTGTCTATAGAAACAATTACAATGTTATTAGTGCTCGCCATATAAGAGGATGTAGGTGACAGTTTTATAAATCATTTTTGCAAAGGTCAGGGGAAATGTGCCTCAATACGCTGAATAACGTCGAACACCAACTGATTTTATTGGTTGATACAATTTAAATTGTTAAAATTGGTTTATACACAGGTGATATCACCCATATACATTCGCTTGGCGAGTCCTATATATACTTTAAATTGATTTTGACAAGATTGGTTAAAATACTTTTTTATATTATCATACATCAGTAAAGCCAAAACTGTAGATAGAATATGTCGGTACAATTTAAATCCATAGATGTCATTATAATTAACTTCTTTGGTATAATTCATGCTGTGCTAGTATCATCATTCATACTAATATGAAATATGTTTTGGTTTTCTACTATTATTTAATACAATGACTGTTATGAAAAATCCTATCAAATTAGCCTATTATTATTTTTATGTTACTATTATTTTTCCTTTTTTTTCAGTTATGAAATGTTACCATGACCACAAAGAAAAACCTCTTAGAAGACAACATCTGATATTGTAAACAACACCACCGATTCTGCTTATGGGGCTATCTTAATATAAAAATTTGTCTATCTTAATATAAAAATATATTATCGTTAGAGAATAAATCGTTAGAAAGAAATCCTGGTAGTAAAATTTAGAATAAAAAATGTATATAAATATATAAATTTCTTATGTATGGAAAAGTTCAGTAATTTGATTTCATGTTATAAGGTAAAGAGCTTGTACATAGAACTGATTAGCTTTCCATAAATAACAAAAAATTTCTTCATATGATATTACGTGTCAAAATTTTGAAAATGCTCTCGCGTTCTTTAAAACAAAATTTGTCTGCTTTTATTAAAATATTTCATACAACATAAGCATTCTTCACAATACTGCATTAATAGTTTGTCTATCTTAACATAAAAATATACTATCGGAAGAAAATTTATATTCCTGGTAGTAAAATTTAGTATGAATAAAAATGTAATTAGATAAATTTCTTATGTATGGAAAAGTTCAGTAATTTGATTTCATGTTATAATGTAAAGAGCTTGAACATAGAACTGATAAGCTTTCCATAAATAACAAAAAATTTCTTCATATGATATCACATGTCAAAATTGTCAAAATGCTCTAACGTCCTTTAAAACAAAATTTATCTGCTTTTATTAAAATATTTCATACAACATAATCATTCTACACCATACTGCATTTATAGTTTGGCTATCTTAACATAAAAATATACTATCGTTAGAAAATATATATTCCTGGTAGTAAAATTTAGTATGAAAAAATGTATAGAAATATATAAATTTCTTATGTATGGAAAAGTTCAGTAATTTGATTTCATGTTATAAGGTAAAGAGCTTGAACATAGAACTGATTAGCTTTCCATAAATAACAAAAAAATTCTTCATATGATATCACGTGTTATAATTTTGAAAATGCTCTATCGCTCTTTAAAACAAAATTTATCTGTTTTTATTAAAATATTTCATACAACATAAGCATTCTTTACCATATTGAAATTGTCAACATTTCAAGAAGAAAAAATTAACGCTTATCATGGTGTGGAGAGTTTAGTGTTGGCCACAACCCACTCGTTTTTTATTGATGTTAAATAAACAAATATACTTTAATACAATGTCTTTTAATTGCACGCTGTTAATGTTGCACTGCTTTAACATTAAAGTATGTAAATGTTGTTTTGATACAAATCAATCGTACATGATTTGATGTATGCAGATGAAACAGTTTTGATTGCATTACGTGTGATTGCAGTATTTAGTAAATAAAGTGTATGAAGGATGCCTGCAAGAAAAAGATGACATGACCGTGTGAACGATATTTTGATAAACAGAAATGTAATAAGCATAAACAACAGACGATGCATGAATGTTGACAGGTGATGAATGTGTGTCAAGATGAAAAAATGTGGCGTTCCATTCTCTCTGCCTACCCTGTGAGGAACATGGCGTGATGGCATGTAAGTATATAGTATAAGTCCACATTTCATGTGTTTTGTAATAAATATGTACCTTATATATTTATTTGTATTAAACAGTTTTATTATTTATTATGCAGATGAAACAGTTTTGATTGCAGAACGTGTGATTGCAATATTTAGTGAATAAAGTGTATGAAGGATGCCTGCAGAACGAATTGAGTATTACTTAAATGTTAGTAAATCTAAGATACTGGTATTCGAAAAAACTAAAAGTATAATCTGTGATACATAAAGAAGAATATTATAGCAAAACTGGACGAAGGCTGTCACATGAACGACCTGATAAGATTAACCGACAGGGCGATTGCTGCCGCCACACATTGGAGTGGCAAAATCTGAATTCCGGACTCGTTAAGTAAGTAAGTATTAGCAAAATGAGAGTGAATGCCCTGAGGTAGTTTGGCCATATTAAAAGAATATACAAGGGTGTACGAGACGGGAGTGAATAGTATGGGTCATTTTAGAAAAGTGTAGTATGACCATGTGAAACGTAAGAAACTTTAACAATTGACGAGCATGTATGACACGATGCATGAATGTTTACAAGATTAGAGGCGTATGGCATCAGGTTTTAAGGGTAAAAAATGGATTTATTATTCTTTGAGTAAATTTTTGTGTTATAGAAGAATGAAATTGGTAACTGATAAAATTAAAATCTTGGTCCACTATATTAGATTATAATATATAAAGTGCACACTTTAAAATCAGGAAAAGAATTTAATTCATATAATATTATGTAGCGTCTTGTAGTATTTCATTGTATGTAGTCAGGAAATTTTGATGCAAAACTTATTTCATTGGTATAATCAAATTAAAATTTGGATTTGCTAAGAAAATGCCAAATTTTATTTTTATTAGAATCAAATAATAATAAATAATTTATATAGCGCCGTTTAATGATTCAGGATCATTCCAAGGGCGCTTATATTCTGTCTAATGTTGCTCTATGAAACAAAGCTGTTTTCAGTCTTTTAGAGAATGTGCTCTTGCTTTGTGCACTACGGATATCTGGAGGCAATCTATTCCACTTTATAGGACCACTCACGCTTAAGTATCGATCATTGTAAGCCGCTTAGTTGTCTCTGTCTAACTTCTTTAGGGAGTTGTTACTCTGTGATCCAGAAGACCTGAGTGTGAGATGCCTCCCAGTTAGCTTTTTTCTCTGACATAACTCTTGAATGTATTGTGGTGCCAGGTTATTCAAAGCATTAAACACTGTCAAACAAATGATGTAGTCAACTCGCGCTGGACGCTTCAACCAGTGTAGTCAAAACAAGAGTTCATTAAGTTAAATATGTACAATGAAAGTACCCATATCCAAACCTAACCTAAGCATACACATATTTCTAGTAATGGAACACTCCTAAAATTGTTCATTTTACTTCCTCTTGTATTACAATTATTATGATTTTTTTTCATTAGCATACATGTAAAACTTTGTAGTTATGGATTTTAAATACTTTCTTCACATAAGCATCGAGTTAATTTTATGATACCTGACATTGTTTAGGTCATAAAATTCAAATCAATGAGATTTTTTTTAACAAATTCAACAGTGCGTCTGTAAAAATATAACTGCTTTTTTATCGAATATGGCCTTGAGGTTCGCGTATTCGTGTAAGTTAGTATTTAAATATAATTATTTAAATTACAGAAGTCTCCAAAAAATATGTTGTTGACTATTTTTTCCACATTTGTATGGATAAGGTAGCTAAATTGGTACCTCACCATTACCTCACCGAAATCTCACAAATATCGTAATTTGACAGATAATGACAGTCGCGTGAGATGCAGATAGGGTAAGATAACTTCTGTAATACCAAATAACATGTGTAATACGACTTGAGAATTTGGAGAGGGAAAGATTATCTTACCGTTTTCTCATATAACATGCGTAATACGACCCTTACACCATCTGAAGCAAAGATCATCACTATGTTCTTCGTTCATTCCTCCACACCATTTCATTCCTTCTTATTGATGACATCTTTTTTATAAGATATTATTTCACCATTAACATTCATTATAACAATTTCTTCTCGGCGATCTTAGCTGACTTTGAGATGTTTTCAATATTATTTGCTTATTTTGTATACATATTTTTCTTTTCTCTATATTCTTTATTTTTTTTATTTACTCTTTAATATGCTATGTCTGTACTCTGTTAAACCATGATGTCATGTTATTTCAATGTATCATATAAATTATTGTGACCATAATATTGTGAACCATGTAACGATGAACCCAAGTGTTCATATCAGCAAATATAATACACCTAAGGGGGATAAAATACAATAAACAATCATTCTGCTCTACTTAGTGCTTGCCCATACTTAACAGGAATAGTACAGTAAAATTTATGATCTTTTAATGATATATTTAAATGATTTAAAATCCAAGGTTTGAAACATACAAAAAAGTAACACTTTAAATGTGCTAGTCTTAGAACAACTCTTTGAAACCTCAAATGCTGAGGACAGCACTGTGTTGTATGTGCTCTGAGATGGGAATTATCCTGGAGGAGTAGTGTCTATTAATCATGATAAAACAAAAATAATTTATCGTGAAAGTAATAAAGATGTCGACCAGCTCTTTGGAGAAACGACTCAAACTAACTAACTTATACACTATACACTTATCTAACAAAATGTGACGTCTTTTCTCTGCACAACATACTTGTATTATTATTTTTTTGTCTCACATAATCTTATTGATTGGACAATATATAGTCGCTCATAGTGTAGGCAGAGAATAGAATGCCAATAAACTTTGATATTATTTATTTAAGCATTCCATCAACATAATATAAAAACAAATAACAGTTTACAGGCCAAAAATATTCATACATACCTACATACACACCCTCACACACACTCATACAGATCATCAGACACACATACAGGCACACACATACACATACATACACATACGGGAAGGGAAGAGAAAGTTCAGATGGGTCGATGGCAGAGCGGTTAGCGCGCTGGGTTAGAAATCCAGTGGTCGCGAGTTCGAATCCTGCCTTGACCGATTTCGTTCACTTATAGCACAAGCATTTATTTTCTTATTTTGGGGAACGTAGGAAGATGTATATGTACTTGTTTATTTTATTTTATTTATTTTATTCTTTATTTTTTCAAATTGAAGCTAACAATGTACAAAGAATAGTATATATGTATAAAAATATCAAATATAACAATTATCATCTCCGTACATCAATTATTAGCTTACAATACTATCATGATTTATTACAAAATACAGTCATATATTATAGTCATATAGGACATATTCATTTTTTTATTTAAAAAAAAAGGAGAGAAGAGAGACTAGGAGGACAGGATAGAGGGATATTGGTTGCGCATCACCTTCAGAACATCATGTCTAAATCTATAATATTTCGCGTTGAATATGTCTATCTCAGCTGAGAATGTATTGTTATATTGGCTGCATATGCGTGTAATTGCGGAATTTTTCCTGATATTCGTTCTACTTGTTGGAATATTAAGTATGTAATTGAGATCTGCGAACCATTCTACCTGGAATATGGATACCGACTAGGCTGACAATTTCAGGCGAGTCTATGGCATTATAGTGTAAGATTCCGCGATTCTAGACTTACGTCATTTTGTATAGTGGGACCATACAAAATTTATACTAATATTGAATAATAATAATAGGGGATTTCATATAGCGCCGTTTAATGATTCAAGAACATTATGTGCTGCTCTACGAAACAAACCCGTTTTCATTCCTCTAGTGAAAGTGCTCTTGCTTTGAGAACTGCGGACATCTCGAGGCAGTGC
The DNA here is from genome assembly GCA_963576475.1 of Molanna angustata. Taxonomy (NCBI): domain Eukaryota; kingdom Metazoa; phylum Arthropoda; class Insecta; order Trichoptera; family Molannidae; genus Molanna; species Molanna angustata. Next base: position 31,065,763 of record OY754974.1, read on the forward strand.
ATTCTACTTAATTGGACGAATCACACCAAAGCATCGGTTATAGTTAGGCGCTTTGATGTCCAACTCCTTTAGGGAGTTGTTACTCTGTCATCCAGATGACCTGAGCATGAGATGCTTCCCAGAGAGCTCTTTTCTCTGACACAGCTCTTGAATGTACTGTGGTGCTAGATTGTTTCAAGCATTTCGCATCGTCCAATGAATTTTGTACTCAACTCGCACTGGATACTTCAATCAGTGTAATTCCTTTAATAGTGGAGTATTTAAGTCATAGTATAAATGTCGATTTTCTGTAAAAGGATACAACAGCAGGTCCAAACGATTGGGTAATAATATGAACCCTGTGTTGAAAATTTAAGACACAAAGGAGAAACAATAACAAATTTAATAACAACATAACAATATTAATTGTTAAATCAAAATTTTGTATGAATATTTTTACTCCTCACTACCCCAAAGGGATAGAGGGGAGTTATGATTTCGCAATTATTAAGGCTGAGTTTATCAAATAACATCATACTAAGATTGTATTCTGAAAGTTTCATCACAATGTATCTGTATGATGCATACGGCGTGATTATTATACTTTATCGATTATATACAAAAGTACTCATTCCATTATTTTAATATTTTGAATGATTCTATATCTAAATACTCATTTCGTCCTGGATTATATTTTGAAAAGAATATGAATAGCGCTTCTCAATTATTTCAACTGTCAAATATTTCAAAGTGACTCCATGCTCAGGATATTATATCATAAAATGGCATTGAAGAATTATCAATTATTCATAGTAAAATATTTATATAAAAAATATTTAACAAAACTGGGGGGCTACTCATGATACATTATTAATACGTGCTTATCTTGCGTTAATCTTAAATATTGATACCGATCGCCGTGACAGAGTGTGCTCAACGTCTATGTTCAGTGACGGGACACTTCACTGCAACACCAATGTCGCGGTGACATGTTGTTAATGGACAGCTCAACCAATAGGAACGCCGGGGCGATTAACCAATCAGAGCCCGCCGGCGATCGACTGGTACCTGCTCGGCGACGGACCGGTGGGCCGGTTAAGATGAGACCGGTTTTCGCACCGGGTGTCAGTCAACAAGGAGGAGTCCGGACGACCAGGAGGAGGAGATTTTGGAGCGGTACGTGCGCATAGCGGTGGCGGCACAAGTCAGATTTTGTTGGAAGAGGAGCGGTACGTGTGCACGGCGGTGGCAGTACCAGGAAGACAGAGAAGACGAAATACCGGAGACGAACAGAAACTAACGACTGGTAAATTTCTTTGTGTTATTCTGTTGTGGACTTTTATCTGCGAGAATTGTTTAAGCTGAGAATAATTTGGTAAAGACATTTTGTTTTATTGAACTTTTGCGAACTGGTGAATTTTCTTTTTGTGTTACTCTGTTGTGAACGTCGAGGCTGACAAATTGTTTAAACTGAGAACTTTTATCATTTGACATTTTTTTTATCTGGAGTTTTTGTTGTTTCTTTGTGTTTAAATCTTTGTGAAAGCTAAAATAAAATTGTGTGTGAACCTGAATTGGTGTTTGTTGGCGAACGCCCTCCCCCTTTAAGCACCTCTTGACCGATTATTTTTTTTCTATATTTAATCATAAAAAATGTATGAAATTGACTCTAATGTTTGTACAAATTAATATAAATATTTAAAAAATTTGAAGCTCAAAGATTTCATAAGTCTGAAGCTGATCTTAAATTAATGTTGATCAATTTCATAAGTAGCCCTGCTCATTTCATGAACATGCTGAATATTTTCCATTCAAAATTCGAATACTATGTGGAGTGACTTGATAGTTAGGAGTTTAGCGTGGACCACAACCCACTCGTTTTAAATAAACATTAATAAGCTAAATGAACAACGCTTTTCCGGCGAAATGAACAGTCGCGAATTATCACGATGAGTATTTTCTATGTAAAATTTCGCGAAATGCGAATGAGAATATCCCAAGGAAATGAGCAAAAATATACTCGGGCAATAATAACACTGAAATGCTTATATCCGTTCCTTTGAAATCCAGTAATGATTTTTATATGAAGCGATAATGATTATTAAAACTCCAGTTCTGTAGTTATCCACTTCATACAAGATGGGAATAATGAGAAGACTTCCTTTTGTGATATCTACAAAAGGAATATTCTTTCAACTTTCTCATTATAAAGGCACGTTCATTAGGTGATTAGTAAAAACGCTAATGGTGAAATTCCAACATGTACATAACTGTATCGCACAATTATATCTGAAAGAACAATGGGTAATGTTTTTTTTTGTGTCAAACGCCTAAAAGATATTGCGGATATTATAAGAATCTCGTTAAAAAGTAATGGGAAATATTTATGTACTACTTACTCAAGTGAAAGTCTCCGTTATCTTTGATTGTATATGTACAACTTTAATATTCAAAATAATCACTGAAATAAGGAAGCATAGTACGATATTAAGGGACTCAGATGGAATATAATTCAAGAAAGTGCGATTTCTTTGTTTTTTTTACTATTGAAACTCACGTAGGCATACATGAAAAAGTGTTTCTCAAATTTCTCAAATGATGAAGATATAAAAAAGTCAATCTGTCACTGCCATAGATGGAACATAAATGTTGTAAAATACTATAAATTTATTAACTCAACAATGTAATTTAACCGACTAAATCATACTGCATAGATCTTGTCATACACCTTGTTTCAAAACTTCTCATGAGACAAACATATTGAAATTATAGTAAACAATCTTATGAAATGTTAAGCGTTATATTTAGAATTAGTAAATTCTCTAAAAACCCCAATACTTTAAAAACGAGTGGGTTGTGACCAACGCTAAACTCCTCACTAACAAGTCATTCTATAAATTATTCAAATTTTGTATGGAAAATATTCAGCATTTGCATGAAATGAGTATGTTACCTACATTATTTTTTATTTAATTTTTTTATTACGAAAACTTGATTATTCTACAGTGCCATTTTATGAAAGTGATGTGCCTTTTTACCATTTTACTATTTTGAAAATAAAATTATCAAATTTTAAGTTTCCTGAGTTTGGGGTCACTTTAAAATTTTTGACGTTTATAAAAATTGAGAAGCAAATATCCTTCCAGATATCCTATATAATCTAATGGGGTCTAAGCGAGTATTAGATATACATATTTACAAAATTTGAAAATAATCGAATGAGTATTTTAGTCTATAATTGATAAAGTAAAAAAACACGCCAAGTATTTTTCAAAATTTAATTTTTTATTGCCTTAAAAACATATTTTTGTGTGCTTTTAGCACATGCTAACAATTTTTTGCTATCTTTAAATGTTTCAAAGCTTGTTTGACATTCAAAATTTAAATAAATAAACAATTCGTTTTTAATCAAATTTATTGACGATCTATTTCTCTCTTCACGCCACATTTTTTTTTTTTTAAGATATTTATTTTTTAATAAAAAGTAATACATTGTTCTTTTCCCGCCAAACTGGAAAGCAGTTTTTTGGCAGAGCAGATTCTCTCTTTCACATAATTTTATAAATTTCACATATAATTATTTTAATAAACTAATCTCAAATATTAAAGATACAGAGACCAAACAAAACAAACACTTTAGATTCATTACTTGTGTTGGTGTATCACTATCAGAATTACTCGTCATTTTAAACATTAATAATTAATTGAAAATGGATTCTTTAATTATAAACAAAAACAACGGACAATGTTTGTACAATTTTGTCGATCTGTGACTGTGACAAATTCTGAACTGTGACTGATTCTGAAATCAGCCTTATTTTTTGATTCCGCGTTTTTAGCGCCATCTCTGGATTGGATCTTACCAAAGTTTTACTGGAAACCAGTAGTGATAATTAAAATATTATTGTTTTTTTTCAAAAATTCAACATAAAAAGATTGAAAATAAAGTATTTTTACATACCTTATTTTTGAATGCAAAAGTATAAAGTATATTTACCAAAAATAAAGAAGGATATGTTTTTATAAAGTATGGTTGGCAACCCTATATAGCGCACAGCACGCAACACACAGCACATAGCACACACACATAAACATTGTGATGAAACTTTCAGAATACAATCTCAGCACGATACTTTTTGATAATCTGCAATAAAAAATAGCCTTAAAAATTGCGTAATAATAACTCCCTACTACATATATCCCCTTGGGTAAGTGAGAAGTTAAAATTAAACCATAGTACCTACATAAATTGAAGGATTACAGAGAAATAGATTTGGACGATTTATACTTTTTAATGAGTTGGTAATATCAATTATATTCATTTGAATATGTAAATCTACAGAGTCATGAAATATGTTGAGTATCAAATTAATATTACAAATTGTTTACATATTAATTATGCTACAATTTCAACAACCAAAATTATTTGTTCCGCTTTGAAATTTTGCTAACACAAATATTCTACAAACCTGTATTAGCTAATTACGATGTATATGTACTTCGCTAAGTTCAATATGGTTAAAATACATATTACAAAAGTATTTGTCTTCCCAAAAATATTTTGTAGGTTCTGATAATCGTTCTACTAGTCGAAAATATGAATCTCGAATAACTGGCAAAAACTTAACAGACCAGTGACCATCGGGAAGACCACTAAAGAAATGGAAGTAGGTAATAATGGATATCCTAGACTCAAAACCAATTCCTGAAGAAATATATCGCAATTCGGAGAGAGAAAATTTTAATGACAATATTTTTTACATTAATTTAAAATATTACATTTAATTCGAATGAATTTTGACTTTTTACTCTCCACACTGGAATAGAGGAGAGTCATAAATTAACAATTTTTAAGCGTATTTTTTACATCAAATTCTTACCGGGTATCATGTAGACAGTGCACACTATGAGGTTCGTTGTGATGTGTTTGAATGTATGGCGTACACTCTTAAAAAATGCATTCAAGGATTGTCAAAATTTATTAAAAAAATCTATGGTCTGCCATATCAATGTGAAATAAATTTCAAACTTGTATGAAAAATGTATATAACAGAAATAAAATAACTTCTGTATGGGAAAATTAAGTGATTAACTTCATATTGATACTGCATGTGTCTCTATAGACAAGTGAATTTTTTACCCTCCACTTCTATCTTCCTCAAGGGGTAGGCAGTGAGAAGCGAATACCCCATTCTTCTATCTTGACACATATACATAGCCTCATTAACATTGATACACTGTCTCATACGTGCTCATCTTGCTAGTAATGCAATTTTACTAAAAATATTTCTCAACAGATATCTTGCAGAAAGTGCATACAAAGAATTTCCTTAAAAAGTTTTTGTGTGTTTGGTGTATCGTGAAAACTTTTGTCCTCTGGGAATCTTATATTTTTTAAGAATCCAATATAAATGTTCTTTATAAAAATGCATTTAGAGATTGTCAACCTTTCAAGAAGAAAAAAGACATTTCTTATTTATACTAGTGTATTCATCGTCCTTCTAAAGTTTTTGCGTTCAATTATATTTTGGTACCACTCATTATAGTACATTTAGAGTTGGTATGGATAAAGATATAGAGGAAGAAAAAGAAAAAGCTTGTCGTCATTCATTTTTTGGCTTTGGGCGCCCCCTTCAATGGAAAAAATCTTTATCTGGTTTAATTCCCAGAGCTGATAAATAATTTATATTTACACAAGCAGAAACAGTATTAATAATTTACGTCAACTGGTCCATTTTACTAACAAATTCGCCAAAGAGATTATTTTTCGAAAACATACAGACATTTAAATAAATATAATATGACTTTCACGAAAAAGTATTTCATTACCATTAAATATGTTGAATCAGAGTGCATTGTTAGCATTTATCACATTAAAATAAACGAAGTCCTTTCTTGGCCTCATGACTGAAGATAGTGCTACTCTCACTCGATATCTGCCTCCACGTAGGACCGTCTCGGGTAGGTCGGAGAGCTTCGATAATTGGAAAATCTTCACCAGAAAATTTTACGTTACGTTAATTTCAGACTTGGTATATCTTTGTACGAAATTAACAATGACTTCCTAAGAAATTCACTCTGTTTGCCGAAAATATCTAATAGAAGAATACTGTCGGACTTGTTTGTCCTGTACAAGATCATATATTTTGAATTTGACTGTCCATTTCATTGATTAATTTTCATATACCTAAATATACCAAATACGTTAAATATTAAAATCCACCGACAGGATTGTGATGCATTTGGTTCTTGTTCAGAACCTCAGTGTACCACACTAAATGTGAGCAAGAATGTCAAATATTTGAGTGTCATAATTGAATCTGAAATGAAATGGAAGGACCATATATGTAAGACAGGAGAAAGATTGCATAAAATATTTTATGTTTTTTACCGTATAAGAAATTTTCTGGATATTGAAATGCTTAGAATGATATATTATGCATTGGCTCAGACTGTGATGCAATATGGAATAATTGGATGGGGAGGGTCGTATCCTGCTCACTTGAAATTATTATATACCATACAAAGAAAGATTATTAAAATTATTTTAGTAAAGCCAAGCGATTTTCCCACTGAAGAGTTATTTTCTCAATTTAAAGTTAAAACGAGTGGGTTGTGGCCAACACTAAACTCTCCACACCACAAATATTGACAATGAAATATTTTATTCATTCTAAATTTTACTACCAGGAATATAAATTTTCTAACGATAGTATATTTTCATGTTAAGATAGACAAACTATTAATGCCGTATAGTGAAGAATGCTTATGTTGTATGAAATATTTTAAAAAAAGCAGATAAATTTTGATTTAAAGAACGCGAGAGCATTTTCAAAATTTTGACACGTGATATCATATGAAGATTTTTTTGTTATTTATGGAAAGCTAATCAGTTCTATGTTCAAGCTCTTTACATTATAACATGAAATCAAATTACTGAACGTTTCCATACATAGAAATTTATCTAATTTCATTTTTATTCATACTAAATGTTACTATCAGGAATATAAATTTTCTTCCGATAGTATATTTTTATGTTAAGATAGACAAACTATTAATGCAGTATAGTGAAGAATGCTTATGTTGTATGAAATATTTTTAAAAAAGCACATAAATTTTGTTTTAAAGAACGCAAGAGTATTTTCCAAATTTTGACAGGTGATATCATATGAAGAATTTTTTGTTATTTATGGAAAGCTAATCAGTTCTATGTTCAAGCTCTTTACATTATAACATGAAATCAAATTACTGAACGTTTCCATACATAGAAATTTATCTAATTTCATTTTTATTCATACTAAATGTTACTATCAGGAATATAAATTTTCTTCCGATAGTATATTTTTATGTTAAGATAGACAAACTATTAATGCAGTATAGTGAAGAATGCTTATGTTGTATGAAATATTTTTAAAAAAGCACATAAATTTTGTTTTAAAGAACGCAAGAGTATTTTCCAAATTTTGACAGGTGATATCATATGAAGAATTTTTTTGTTATTTATGGAAAGCTAATCAGTTCTATGTTCAAGCTCTTTACATTATAACATGAAATCAAATTACTGAACGTTTCCATACATAGAAATTTATCTAATTTCATTTTTATTCATACTAAATGTTACTATCAGGAATATAAATTTTCTTCCGATAGTATATTTTTATGTTAAGATAAACAAACTATTAATGCAGTATAGTGAAGAATGCTTATGTTGTATGAAATATTTTTAAAAAAGCACATAAATTTTGTTTTAAAGAACGCAAGAGTATTTTCCAAATTTTGACAGGTGATATCATATGAAGAATTTTTTTGTTATTTATGGAAAGCTAATCAGTTCTATGTTCAAGCTCTTTACATTATAACATGAAATCAAATTACTGAACGTTTCCATACATAGAAATTTATCTAATTTCATTTTTATTCATACTAAATGTTACTATCAGGAATATAAATTTTCTTCCGATAGTATATTTTTATGTTAAGATAGACAAACTATTAATGCAGTATAGTGAAGAATGCTTATGTTGTATGAAATATTTTTAAAAAAGCACATAAATTTTGTTTTAAAGAACGCAAGAGTATTTTCCAAATTTTGACAGGTGATATCATATGAAGAATTTTTTTGTTATTTATGGAAAGCTAATCAGTTCTATGTTCAAGCTCTTTACATTGTAACATGAAATCAAATTACTGAACGTTTCCATACATAGAAATTTATCTAATTACATTTTTATTCATACTAAATGTTACTATCAGGAATATAAATTTTCTTCCGATAGTATATTTTTATGTTAAGATAGACAAACTATTAATGCAGTATAGGGAAGAATGCTTATGTTGTATGAAATATTTTTAAAAAAGCAGATAAATTTTGTTTTAAAGAACGCAAGAGTATTTTCCAAATTTTGACAGGTGATATCATATGAAGAATTTTTTTGTTATTTATGGAAAGCTAATCAGTTCTATGTTCAAGCTCTTTACATTATAACATGAAATCAAATTACTGAACGTTTCCATACATAGAAATTTATCTAATTACATTTTTATTCATACTAAATGTTACTATCAGGAAAATAAATTTTCTTCCGATAGTATATTTTTATGTTAAGATAGACAAACTATTAATGCAGTATAGGGAAGAATGCTTATGTTGTATGAAATATTTTAAAAAAAGCAGATAAATTTTGTTCTAAAGAACGCGAGAGCATTTTCCAAATTTGGACAGGTGATATCATATGAAGAATTTTTTTGTTATTTATGGAAAGCTAATCAGTTCTATGTTCAAGCTCTTTACATTATAACATGAAATCAAATTACTGAACTTTTCCATACATAGAAATTTATCAAATTACATTTTTATTCATACTAAATGTTACTACCAGGAATATAAATTTTCTTCCGATAGTATATTTTTATGTTAAGATAAACAAACTATTAATGCAGTATAGTGAAGAATGCTTATGTTGTATGAAATATTTTAAAAAAAGCAGATAAATTTTGATTTAAAGAACGCGAGAGCATTTTCAAAATTTTGACACGTGATATCATATGAAGATTTTTTTGTTATTTATGGAAAGCTAATCAGTTCTATGTTCAAGCTCTTTACATTATAACATGAAATCAAATTACTGAACGTTTCCATACATAGAAATTTATCTAATTACATTTTTATTCATACTAAATGTTACTATCAGGAATATAAATTTTCTTCCGATAGTATATTTTTATGTTAAGATAGACAAACTATTAATGCAGTATGGTGAAGAATGCTTATGTTGTATGAAATATTTTTAAAAAAGCAGATAAATTTTGATTTAAAGAACGCGAGAGCATTTTCAAAATTTTGACAGGTGATATCATATGAAGAATTTTTTTGTTATTTATGGAAAGCTAATCAGTTCTATGTTCAAGCTCTTTACATTATAACATGAAATCAAATTACTGAACGTTTCCATACATAGAAATTTATCTAATTTCATTTTTATTCATACTAAATGTTACTATCAGGAATATAAATTTTCTTCCGATAGTATATTTTTATGTTAAGATAAACAAACTATTAATGCAGTATAGTGAAGAATGCTTATGTTGTATGAAATATTTTTAAAAAAGCACATAAATTTTGTTTTAAAGAACGCAAGAGTATTTTCCAAATTTTGACAGGTGATATCATATGAAGAATTTTTTTGTTATTTATGGAAAGCTAATCAGTTCTATGTTCAAGCTCTTTACATTATAACATGAAATCAAATTACTGAACGTTTCCATACATAGAAATTTATCTAATTTCATTTTTATTCATACTAAATGTTACTATCAGGAATATAAATTTTCTTCCGATAGTATATTTTTATGTTAAGATAGACAAACTATTAATGCAGTATAGTGAAGAATGCTTATGTTGTATGAAATATTTTTAAAAAAGCACATAAATTTTGTTTTAAAGAACGCAAGAGTATTTTCCAAATTTTGACAGGTGATATCATATGAAGAATTTTTTTGTTATTTATGGAAAGCTAATCAGTTCTATGTTCAAGCTCTTTACATTGTAACATGAAATCAAATTACTGAACGTTTCCATACATAGAAATTTATCTAATTACATTTTTATTCATACTAAATGTTACTATCAGGAATATAAATTTTCTTCCGATAGTATATTTTTATGTTAAGATAGACAAACTATTAATGCAGTATAGGGAAGAATGCTTATGTTGTATGAAATATTTTTAAAAAAGCAGATAAATTTTGTTTTAAAGAACGCAAGAGTATTTTCCAAATTTTGACAGGTGATATCATATGAAGAATTTTTTTGTTATTTATGGAAAGCTAATCAGTTCTATGTTCAAGCTCTTTACATTATAACATGAAATCAAATTACTGAACGTTTCCATACATAGAAATTTATCTAATTACATTTTTATTCATACTAAATGTTACTATCAGGAAAATAAATTTTCTTCCGATAGTATATTTTTATGTTAAGATAGACAAACTATTAATGCAGTATAGGGAAGAATGCTTATGTTGTATGAAATATTTTAAAAAAAGCAGATAAATTTTGTTCTAAAGAACGCGAGAGCATTTTCCAAATTTGGACAGGTGATATCATATGAAGAATTTTTTTGTTATTTATGGAAAGCTAATCAGTTCTATGTTCAAGCTCTTTACATTATAACATGAAATCAAATTACTGAACTTTTCCATACATAGAAATTTATCAAATTACATTTTTATTCATACTAAATGTTACTACCAGGAATATAAATTTTCTTCCGATAGTATATTTTTATGTTAAGATAAACAAACTATTAATGCAGTATAGTGAAGAATGCTTATGTTGTATGAAATATTTTAAAAAAAGCAGATAAATTTTGATTTAAAGAACGCGAGAGCATTTTCAAAATTTTGACACGTGATATCATATGAAGATTTTTTTGTTATTTATGGAAAGCTAATCAGTTCTATGTTCAAGCTCTTTACATTATAACATGAAATCAAATTACTGAACGTTTCCATACATAGAAATTTATCTAATTACATTTTTATTCATACTAAATGTTACTATCAGGAATATAAATTTTCTTCCGATAGTATATTTTTATGTTAAGATAGACAAACTATTAATGCAGTATGGTGAAGAATGCTTATGTTGTATGAAATATTTTTAAAAAAGCAGATAAATTTTGATTTAAAGAACGCGAGAGCATTTTCAAAATTTTGACAGGTGATATCATATGAAGAATTTTTTTGTTATTTATGGAAAGCTAATCAGTTCTATGTTCAAGCTCTTTACATTATAACATGAAATCAAATTACTGAACTTTTCCATACATAGAAATTTATCAAATTACATTTTTATTCATACTAAATGTTACTACCAGGAATATAAATTTTCTTCCGATAGTATATTTTTATGTTAAGATAAACAAACTATTAATGCAGTATAGTGAAGAATGCTTATGTTGTATGAAATATTTTAAAAAAAGCAGATAAATTTTGATTTAAAGAACGCGAGAGCATTTTCAAAATTTTGACACGTGATATCATATGAAGATTTTTTTGTTATTTATGGAAAGCTAATCAGTTCTATGTTCAAGCTCTTTACATTATAACATGAAATCAAATTACTGAACGTTTCCATACATAGAAATTTATCTAATTACATTTTTATTCATACTAAATGTTACTATCAGGAATATAAATTTTCTTCCGATAGTATATTTTTATGTTAAGATAGACAAACTATTAATGCAGTATGGTGAAGAATGCTTATGTTGTATGAAATATTTTTAAAAAAGCAGATAAATTTTGATTTAAAGAACGCGAGAGCATTTTCAAAATTTTGACACGTGATATCATATGAAGATTTTTTTGTTATTTATGGAAAGCTAATCAGTTCTATGTTCAAGCTCTTTACATTATAACATGAAATCAAATTACTGAACGTTTCCATACATAGAAATTTATCTAATTACATTTTTATTCATACTAAATGTTACTATCAGGAATATAAATTTTCTTCCGATAGTATATTTTTATGTTAAGATAAACAAACTATTAATGCAGTATAGTGAAAAATGCTTATGTTGTATGAAATATTTTAAAAAAAGCAGATAAATTTTGTTTTAAAGAATGCGAGAGCATTTTCAAAATTTTGACACGTGATATTATATGAAGAATTTTTTTGTTATTTATGGAAAGCTAATCAGTTCTATGTTCAAGCTCTTTACATAATAACATGAAATCAAATTACTGAACGTTTCCATACATAGAAATTTATCTAATTACATTTTTATTCATACTAAATGTTACTATCAGGAATATAAATTTTCTTCCGATAGTATATTTTTATGTTAAGATAGACAAACTATTAATGCAGTATAGGGAAGAATGCTTATGTTGTATGAAATATTTTAAAAAAAGCAGATAAATTTTGTTCTAAATAATGCGAGAGCATTTTCCAAATTTTGACAGGTGATATCATATGAAGATTTTTTTTGTTATTTATGGAAAGCTATTCAGTTCTATGTTCAAGCTCTTTACATTATAACATGAAATCAAATTACTGAACTTTTCCATACATAGAAATTTATCTAATTACATTTTTATTCATACTAAATGTTACTATCAGGAATGTAAATTTTCTTCCGATAGTATATTTTTATGTTAAGATAAACAAACTATTAATGCAGTATAGTGAAGAATGCTTATGTTGTATGAAATATTTTAAAAAAAGCAGATAAATTTTGTTCTAAAGAACGCGAGAGCATTTTCCAAATTTTGACAGGTGATATCATATGAAGATTTTTTTTGTTGTTTATGGAAAGCTAATCAGTTCTATGTTCAAGCTTTTTACATTATAACATGAAATCAAATTACTGAACATTTCCATACATAGAAATTTATCTAATTACATTTTTATTCATACTAAACGTTACTATCAGGAATATAAATTTTCTTCCGATAGTATATTTTTATGTTAAGATAAACAAACTATTAATGCAGTATAGTGAAGAATGCTTATGTTGTATGAAATATTTAAAAAAAAGCAGATAAATTTTGTTCTAAAGAACGCGAGAGCATTTTCCAAATTTTGACAGGTGATATCATATGAAGATTTTTTTTGTTATTTATGGAAAGCTAATCAGTTCTATGTTCAAGCTCTTTACATTATAACATGAAATCAAATTACTGAACTTTTCCATACATAGAAATTTATCTAATTACATTTTTATTCATACTAAATGTTACTATCAGGAATATAAATTTTCTTCCGATAGTATATTTTTATGTTAAGATAGACAAACTATTAATGGAGTATAGGGAAGAATGCTTATGTTGTATGAAATATTTAAAAAAAAGCAGATAAATTTTGTTCTAAAGAACGCGAGAGCATTTTCCAAATTTTGACAGGTGATATCATATGAAGATTTTTTTTGTTATTTATGGAAAGCTAATCAGTTCTATGTTCAAGCTCTTTACATTATAACATGAAATCAAATTACTGAACGTTTCCATAAATAGAAATTTATCTAATTACATTTTTATTCATACTAAATGTTACTAACAGGAATATAAATTTTCTTCCGATAGTATATTTTTATGTTAAGATAGACAAACTATTAATGCAGTATAGTGAAGACTGCTTATGTTGTATGAAATATTTTAAAAAAAGCAGATAAATTTTGTTTCAAAGAGCGTTAGAGCATTTTGACAATGTTGACACGTGATATCATATGAAGAAATTTTATGATATCTATGAAAAGCTAATCAGTTCTAAGTTCAAGCTATTAATATTCTTATATCAATATGAAATCAATGAACTGAACATTGCCAAATATAAAAAAATTCTCTTGTTACATATAAGTTTCATACAAATATCCATTAAATAAAATATAATTTTTGAAACCGTTGAATATTTTTCTTTTAACATTGACCAACTTTGAATACAATTTTATGAAGATTCTTGGTGTTGTATAAATAGTTGAAACCAAATTAAAATATCTCTAATTTCCAGGTCGTGAGAGCATTTTTTCAGTTTTAATAGATGAAATCATAAAGAAACATTGGGAAAAAATGAACCGTTGTCTATGGAAAACTAATCAGCTCTAAGTTTATGGACTTAACACATGTGATATCAATATGAAGTCAATCGGAATTATAGTTTGGGCTGCAGAGAGGACACAAAAAAAAAACAACGTAAATGATGAATTCATAGAGAAGAAATCAAAAGTTGTCTATGGAAAACTAATCAGCTCTAGGTCTTTGCACTTTACACATATGATGTTAATATGAAGTCGATCAGACTTATAGTTTGGGCTGTAGAGAGGACACAAAAAAGATAAATGCTACGGCGTACGGCGTACGGCGTACAGCGTATACGCCATACACACAAACACATCACGACGAAACTCATAGTGTGCATTCTCTACATGATACCCATTGAGAAATTGATGTAAAAAAAATACGCTTAAATTTTGCGAAATCATGACTCTCCCCTATTCCATAGTGTGGAGAGTAAAAATAAATGTGTTATATAAAATAAATGCAATATGTAAAGAATATTTCACTAACCAAATTCACCCTATAGACAATCTAAGAATTGGTCCTCGCACAAGTGGAATGATAAAGATCCCAAAGAAAAATACATCTTTTGGCCAAAATCGTTATTCATATTATGGGGTGAAGTGGTTTAATGATTTACCAGTGGATATGAGAATAGTGGCGCAAAATAATTTTGGTGAGTTCTTGGTATTGCTGAAAGACTTTTTGAAGTAACATTTTTCTTGTGTATTCATTGTGTATTGTTAATTTTCAATTTGTGTATTTTTATTTATTCTACAGACCAATTTTGTATTTTTTTTCTCTCTTTATATATAATATTATGTATGTTTGTATCTAAATATGTATGTTATTGTAAATAGATTAGTGCCTAGATTAAGATGTATGTATATAAATAGATTAGATAGTTTGTAGATTTGTGAAATGTGACTCACTTCAAAGCACGAGAAAACTCTTTTTGAAGTTGAGTCATAAAAAAAAACAAAATTACAATGTATCTTTTTAAAAATTATATATATTGTTGTATTGTGTATTTTTCTTTGTTATTTTTAATAATAAATAATAAATAAATAATAAATATTTACGAGGCACTCATCAGTAACTACGAAGTAACGAAGAAACCTTGTTGAAACGCCACATATTGAGAAATTGGTATATTTGTAAACAATGAAAGCAACATTCCTTGTAAATGAGGTGACGGTGTCTCTCACAGATGTCACTCCTGAACTGCGCCAGAAATATTATTACATTTTTGGCTTGTTTACCTACTTGTATCAATGTGAATTTCTTCCAAAATATTTGATTAATTCAAAGAATCTCTATGTGTTTTTATGAAGTTTTTTATTGTAGCCACTAATAAATTCTTTGAACGTAAATCAACAATTATCCTTGAGCTAATCTGTTATAGAATTCAATCTTTTAAGCAAAATGATACATTTTCAATTACCTCTTTTCGTACTTAAATTTATTTATTTTACTTCATGTACATATAATAACGTGTACAATAGCGGGTTTATTTCTTTAAGGCAATATCTTCCAACCAATTTAAGAAACATCGGGCCATAAATGGTGTTGTGGTAAATAGGTACATTAAATTTATAACAAAAAAAAACATACAGAAAGATAAACATGTAACATTATCGAATGTAGAATCACAACAACAAAGAAAGAAGGGATATAGAGGTTGTGGGATGTGAGAGATGATGTGGAAGGAGTGTCAATTAAGAGTTCTTAGACAGGTATTAAAGCATTAGTCTTTTTTTTTTAAAGTTGAATCGATTGATACGAATATTGGTACGAATTAATTAATTCGATGAATTTGCTCAAACTATCCTTATATACTTTCCTTAATCATATAGATCCATTTAATTTAAAGTTTGAACTTTTCAAACATAAATTTAAGAATAGTTCACATGAGAATTTTCATCATCTCTTCACTTCATCTTTTCCTCAAACCCCTAGTCCATCTCCCACCACCTTTCCTTCTACCATTGTTTTCTTTTAAATTAATTTAAAATAATTTGTGTTATATGGATATAATGATATTACTTCTTAAGTTCACACCTGTTATTGGTTTCCTTGTTAATATTACCATACTTTTAAGTATATATTTTTCGTTAAAAAAAAGCTTTTGGTTTTCTAATAAATAAATTAATAAATAAACAATGGAAATATTCAACAATGTGTGTGCATTTTCAAAGTTTTATCAGATTTGATTACAGAGAAAAACCGTTGTATACTAATAAGATAAATTAATGCAATTTACGTAAAACATCGACTGAACTTGTAGTGCTTTTATTCTGTATTTCTACGACGAAGGATTATAAGAATTTTCATATGAAATTGCAAATTTTGACAACAATTTTAATTTATTTTTTATTGCTTTGTATTAGTACGCGTTTGTTTGAAAGGCATTTATTTACAAGGCGTAATGATAATCTTAATATTAGGAATATAATAGTATAGCTATTTATATTTGAATACCAATTCGTATTTAAATACTTTATATTGATTCTTGGGCAAACAACAAATACCTACTCTGTCAAATATTAATTTAACATGCAGCCAATAACAAGTTGCCGCATTCTGGAGGCGTACGATATTATTCGTCTCACAGATCTAATAAAACTATGTTTCCACCGGAATTCCACCTTGGGGCCTTGATCAGCAGTCAGATACCCAACCAACTGAGCGACGAAGATCGATAATGTTCGATAATTGCTTATATTTATCAGACAATGTTTTTACAATGGACTATGATTCTGATTTATGAATCTGGCACGTGTGTATATATAAGTGTGTATGTATTCCATCAACATTTACCAACTGTTCCATGAGGATGATAACCAAACCCCATAATGAACCATCCGGTTTACATCCGGACCGGAAACCCCAAGGTATTCATACCGAAACCATTAAATATAGTGGTTTCAGGGTGGTAATTCACATCCCCCCCTCCAACATGATAATATTGCCCGCACAATATACCACGTAGTCTTAAAGACGATTACGGAGTCGTTCATAGTCAAACTAATTAAACTGTTGAGTAACTCAGTAGGTACTCGGAACATCGTAGAGTTTTGACCTGTTAACTCAATTGATACCGTATCGATAGTCGTTATACCTAATAGACATCGCATTTTAAGGGGAGCCAATAATATGTTTTTGTAGGTTATTTCTAGACTATAGCGTTATTCTCTCCACTACTATGGCAGTTCTATTATTTATTTATTAAACTTCATGTACAATAATGTGTACAATGGCGGGTTTATTGCCACAAGCCAATTTCTTCCAACGAACCAAAGCAACGTGAGGCCATAGATAGTATAGTGGTAGGTATATTCAATTTATAACAAACGGAAAGAAACACGTAACATTATTACGAGTAATGGTAAAATAATGTCTTGTGTAGAAAATTTAAGAATACACATTATATACCTATGTATATAGAAACAGAATGGATCAATTTAAAAAGTGGGATGAAAAAACATCGCAAAAATAAAGTTTTAAAATGCGTGCCTGATGTTTCATTATGGCTGTCAGTTTATTTCGTTTGTTGTCAGGCAATACATTCTTCTTCTTCTTTCTCAGCCATCTCTCCACTGCTGGATGTAGGCCTCTTCTTAAGAGTAAATTAACAGCAACAAAGGAAGGAAGGAAATAGAGGTTGAGGGAGGGGAGGGAGGATGGATATATTGTATCGAAATATGTAAACGTACCCCTCTCTGAACATCGAATTTTCAGTAAATATCATATTGTATGTATAGTTGTCGACCTTCATGGGGTGGCTCAGTTGGTTGGGAATCTGACTGCTGATCCAAAGGTCCCAGTTTTGATTCCCGGCGGAGACACGGTTTTTAATTGTGTTTTCAGTCTGGATCTGTGAGACGAGTAATATCGGAAGTCTCTAGAATGTGGCAACTTGTAATTGGGTGCGTGATAAATTAATATTTGACATAGTGCCTGTTAGTTGCGCGAAAAGTAATAATAATAACATACATTTTTTTATTTATTTATATAATAATATCCTTTTTCGTTTAGTAAATAGTACACAATACATAATATTATATCAATAAAATAATGTAATAATATCAAAATATCAATAAGAAGGCATAATTGGTGAACGTTGCGCAAGCGCATAAAGTGATCACGTAAACAGCCGGTGACAGGTCATAAGCCCTGTAGGTGCCTTGATTTCCTGGTTCTCTCTTAATGTTCCAACTTCGTCTCTATTGAGATATTACAAAAATGTCATAAAAATATCATTGACAAAAAATCCAATGATTGCGTATTTACAAAAATATATGATTGACATTATATTATATTTAATTTGCATTGTTTTCCCTTTATATGCCAGCTGAAACTATTATCAATAGGTAAAAACCTGTTCTGAGACAGTATAATATGTATACGTGTCTTCTTACATAGGTTGCATTTTTGATTGGTAGTTACGTGAATATCACGTGGTTAATTTATTTCATATAAATTCTGCCCTTGTTTAATCCAAATTTTGATTTATCATGTAAATGTTTTCAAGAAACTATTTTTTCATAAGAGTCTAAGTGTTGTAGGTATATTATTTAAAAAATTGACTCCAAAATATAGGAAGTTTCATTGTCCGAACGTTGACTTAGGTATGTAAGTCTACATATGTAGGTAATAAGGTTTTAGTCTGTTCGGTCTGTCTATTAGTTGGTCTTGATGTTTGTATACATAATATATGTAGAGTCGAGTTTGTCTTTGTTTTTATAATGTATGTACAAGCAAGATTTTCATATAATTGTGATACGGCAAGTATATTTTTGTTTTTAGACATAAACTACATGATGATAATTATATTTATATAGTTTTACTATTAATTAATTCATAGCTCTGAATCTTTTGATAAAAATATTTATTTGACGCGAATGCAATGACTCAAATTTTATTCAGGTATTTTTTTTACTAACTGATCTACGAAGTCCATCATTTTATTCGTCTACAAAATTTACATTCGTTTCTTATTTGAATAAGATATTATACTCCTTGTGTATTTTTTAAGGCTTTTGTAGTTTCTCCGCATTAAGTACCCTAGAGATTTTGATAAGCTTTTTGCTGGAAATCCTATGTACCTTTTCTGGGGATAAAAAGCTTAATTTTTTCTTCCCAGTGTCTTTTGGTTCACATAGTATTGAGTCACGCTCAAGTAAGGTTGAGTATCATTCATATAATTTTTTTTCGCAGCAAATGATAAATAACTCATATTATTATGTCATGTAGAAGGCACACATATTAATTTGATCTTACATCTCAATAAATATCAGATTTTTAAATTTGCAAAACTGTTATTCTGTGTAGGAAAAAACATTTTGTCCAAAAAAGATTTCATTTCATATAAGGTTACATGAATCTTATACTAGGTATTTTTAAATCAACATATGTATATTATATTCTCCTTATAAGGACATTATCAACCAGTCGATAAGAGCATTGTCTGCCAAAACGGTCGTCTTGCTACGAGGAAAATATATCTGCAAAATTATAATCAATTTCGTTTGGCTAAAAAATACCTAGTATTATAGAGTACAACACATTAAATATTATCAGCTGCAGTATTGACAATTTAAAAAAAATCATCGAATTTGTTAATTTTTTCAAATGCAATAATATGTCAGGTGTCTGTATGTATGTTTATATATTTTATTTAGACGTAAAAAATAAATACATTTTCTTACATATAGTAAAACCAAAAAGAATATTAACAAGTCATTGAATTATATAAAAACAACAAAATATTCCAATATACACAAAAATACAAAGGATGCACACAATATCGTCGGCCTTTCGGTCGGTCTTTGTCGGCCTTCATGGATCAGTTGGTTGGGTATCTGACTGCTGATCTAAAGGTCCCGGGTTCGATTCCCGGTGGAGACACAGTTTTTCATTGCGTTTTCAGTCTGGATCTGTGAGACGATTAATATCGTAAGTCTCCAGAATGTGGCAACTTTTTATTGGGTGCGTGTTAAATTAATATTTGACATAGTACCTGTTAGTTGCCCGAGAAGTAATAAATAATAATAATAATAATAATAATAATATCTTATAAGCACTTTTCCTTTGTGTATTCAACACCTAGGCGACGAAAAGCGGCAAGACCAGATGCTTCCTTCACACATTCTGGCAAATCATTAAACAGTTGTAAACCTTCGAAATACACATTATTTTATGTACCTGCCAGGTTAGTTTGAGGCAGTCTAAAGTCCCGCCGACTTCTCGTCGGGTAGGTGTGAATTTCGAAATTATACAGATTTTTTTTATGCTGTGAGGCACCAGTTTAGAAAAGTGCGTCCATCCTTATCAAATATCATCTTTTCGGGTGTCCCGTAAGAGCTGGGTAATCCCGTAAGAGCCGGGTAATCCCGTAAGAGCCGGGTAATCCCGTAAGAGCCGGATAATCGCGTAAGAGCCGGGTAATGCCGTAAGAGCTTAACATCTCACAAAATTCAGCAATGAGGTACACCACCCTTTCTGAATGTTGCTTTTCTATGTGAGACGAGATTAGTGTGAGAGCTTACACGCATGTGTCGTGCTTCCATCTATAGGGCGATGCACACCCACACAGCTGTTGCTGGTTACCCCACATTGTGGGATATTTTTTTTTTTTAAAACAAACAGGTACAACTACTTAATATATATAAAATAACAAGATAACATAATCTTAAGTATCATAATGTAGTGCCTCAATTACAAGTTGCCTTATAATATAACAACGAAGGAATGTGAAGGGGGAAGGAAAGGGAAGGAGAGGAAATTCATAAATAAACACGATTTAAACTATAGCTAAATATGAAAATAAAAATGAAAATAAAAAAAAAATTGTATGAATAAACATACCTAATACATGACAAAACAATGGAAATAAGATGAACCTACTTAATAGTTTGTAGGACCCATTTTATTCAAACTCAAATGAATTTCTTAAAAAATATTATAATATTCTTTCGTCTTGCGAGTAAAATTAAAGCAAACAGAAAATTATTCCAGCAACCAACCAACCCAGAGTAGTAAGAATTAAAATTCGTGAGTTGGTATCAAAATAAATTGGATTCAAAATACAAGTAGAGCTTCCGTCGAAAAAATAACACACACGCACATGCTTCAGTAAAGTTCTGCAACAAAACTTCAGCACATGAAAATCGCAAATTGTATGGAAACAGATGCTAAAAAATGCGCATGTTACATATTTTAAATTCAAATGATAAATTTATTTTTTTTAATTCACGAGAACATATTCCACTTAACTTAATTCATTTTCTAAAAATAACAAAACCCCTTTTTTGCTTCAGAATATGGTCGAAAAGAAAATTCATTTCATGCAGATGAAAAAAAAACGAATGGGTATGTAAACAAAAACAAATATTTTTTGAATCAAAGTGAACGCATAATATTTATTTGATTTTAAATCCGTACAAAAATAGTTTTAACAATATATATATATATATATATATATATATATATATATATATATATATATATATATATATATATATATATATATATATATATATATATATATATATATATATATATATATATATATATATATATATATATATATATATATATATATATATATATATATATATATATATATATATATATATATATATATATATATATATATATATTATAATATTTTTATCTCGGTTTTCCCGTGTCAGTAGGTCTTGACTAAGACCATTTGTCTTCCGACGTTTCGCCTGAA